>JAPTYQ010113849.1:0-23093 GCA_029814465.1 Ostorhinchus cyanosoma
TAAAAGTCTTTCTATATCATACTGAATTCATCCCAAACACCAGGCCAAAGTCATCATTGAATGAAAGCTGGATAAAAGTTTGTCAGGAGGAAATTTCTATTCTTTACTCCCTCCACTACTGCTCGAATCTTAACACCAGACTTGTTTATGATCATAAACTGAACACCTGTCAGCAGTTCAGTATTTTCATCCCCTCTAATTATCAGCACAGTGATACATGCCCTTAAATATGTTGGATGAGACCATTCTTCCTTATCCATGGGCCCAAACTGCTGCTAAGGGGGTGATGTCAGGGACTGGCCGTCTGCTGTGGACAGCTGACATGAGCTGAAATCATAATTGGTGTTTCAATGAGGCCACACTGCAGATCATACCATATTAAGTGATTATGGAAACAGACCTTTGTGTTCTATAAATGTTCTGTAGAAATGAAGAGATCATCCGGATTTTGATGGTCAGCTAGTTTCATAAATGGGAATGCATCTCTTATTTATTATCTCCTACCTTTAACTTTACCTTTACCTTTATGACATTGTTGTGATTATTTGAAAAGTATTTCTAGGCATCTCTTGATGGCTTTTATCCTTGTTGGTGCTGTAGGTGTTTATAAAGTCTGTCTGATAATGTTATTTAAAGTTCATGTGAACATGTATCTGCATCCCCAGCTCACCGCTACCACCAGGCCAAAGCCAGTGGCCAAAGTCAGGGCGCTCAAAGCAAGTCTTCGAGTGCACACTCTTCCCGCTCTACTAGCCCAGGTCCACATTGGCGAAATGATGGCATTGCACCTTATAAACCTCCTGACAGGCGCAACATAGAGCCACCATCAGCTCCCTGTGCCTCCGGCCGACCTGGCTGCTCTCAGAACTCCTCTGTTCCTGCTGAGGCCGACAGTGGCGTTGCACGCAATCTACTTCCACGGCCGCCACGGGATCGCTCAGAACCCCGTCACTTTAATCCTCTCAGGTGAGTATCTACGTAACTGTGTGTGGATAAGAGTGTGACCGTGATAAGTAATTAATCTCTCACAAGCAGACGGGCAGGGCATGTTCAGTTTTTCCTGTTTGCTCTTTGATGCCATTGGGCTGGCAACAAGATGAAAACACACATATAAAGTGTACATGCACACACAACACACATGCCAGGAAGCCACAGCTTGGACCAGAGAAGATTTATCTAATCTCAGGTGACATTGCCTTGATAATTCCATCCCACACAGTCTCATTCCAGCACCCCCTTGTGGATGCAGGGCAATGAACAAATATGTTTACAGAGCTTTACTTTGACCCTACTGCTCTCTCCTCTTACTTTCATTTAGATGATTAGACTATTGAATGCTTCTAATGGACAGGGCTCTGTGAAAGCTATTGGTGCTGTGAAAGTCTGTGGAATCACTTTGAAGCCAGTAACAAATGAAATGATCAGTTTTTTCCTACTTCACCTGGAGCATCATTATTGGAGCAGTGGCCAGTGTGATGGCATGTTAAGGCTATTATATGTTTACTTGTGTATGGACATAGAGAGTATCTTTTTGTGGACTCTTTATTGCAGTTTAGTAAAAGGTTTAGTTGGTGACATACTTTCCCTATATGTCAGAGTGTGAGCATGCCTTTGTTTAACACAATTAGGAGCTCAGTGGTGGTTTACTTTGGCTCCTGGCCAATGTGTGGCTCATTTCTGTATTGAGCGATGGCTCAGACGAGACGTCAAAGCAACAGCTCAGTCAAATTAACCCTGTGTGGGTGAGGAATCCCTATTCAGACTAGATGAAGTCTAATCTGACAACTATCCCTAGACAACTGTTGACAGCTAACTGGGGAAGTAGGTCAACAGGTGGGCTGCGTGCAGGCTATTAACCACGCCTGAACATATACAATTGAGTTTATTAGGATAACTTCAGAAGTACTGGATAATAAAAGTTGAATTAAAAGTACAATTTGTGAAACCAGATGTCTAAAAGTAAAGCTCAGCATCAACACAGGACTAGAGGCTGATGTTGTTTGTAAACTGATTGCATGTTCTTGTAATATATCGAAACTAGAAAACACAAAACTCTGGCCATTATATTTATGATGATCAGCTCATTTTATGTTTCTATAAATCTGACCATCACTTAAGTTTCATTCAGTTTTATATAATCTATTTTAATCAGTTCACTGTATAATGCATGTATTTATACTCATCAAATCTGTCTATATACGCTGTTGCTGTAAGTGAACAGTTAAGATGATTATAGAAGTAAACCTGATGGTCCCACCAGTGCGTGACAGTGGAGTGTGGTCTAGTTGAGGAACAGCAGTGCAGTGTGTTGGGTCAGAAAATCTGCAGGAGCTCTAATCCTCCCCCCACTTGTTCTCATCTTCCCTGTAATCCCCCTGGCTGTCACTGCCCACTGTTCCAAGAAACATCAAGACTTTGGTCAGTGGCAGGTTCACAAATCCTCATCATTGCACATTACATGTAATATTTACTGTAAATCTGTAGCTGGCTTGAGAAGTGACTCATCGATAATAAGTAAACCATACTGACAGCAATGGTGGAATGTAAAGTACTTTCACTGAAAAACTGTGCGTAACGATGCATTTGTATTTTCAGTATATGTAACTTACATACTTTACTCCCCCATATTTCAGAGGCAAATGCTGTACTTTTTCCTCCACTACACTGGTCTGGCAGCTTAAGTTACTTTTCATATTACAGTTCTTAAAATCCCAATCTGGTCAAGTGTAAACCATGTCTCTCCAACATTTTTTTTTCTATTAATGTTTGTGATAACATCTAGGATTACATGTTCTTGTTGAGGTTGATAAAATCTTCTACAGGTTGAACTAATTAAACTCTTGAATACCCTCTTGGATTCATTGGAAAATGCATGGTTCTAAGGTTGAAAATAGGACTGTTTTTCTGAGCTCATTAAAAATCTACTTTTTCTTAAACTCCTCAGGTATATTAAGTAGATAGCTCAGCCTTTAACAGTTATAGCAGTAGAATGCAACATAGACTTTAATGCAGCAATAATGTTGCATACTTTGATGTAAGAAGTGGAATTCAGATGTAATTCAAAAGTGAGATTGCGATTAAGATAAAAATGAGTAGGAGTTGCTGTTCTGAACTGTTTCGATTGTCATATAATGTCTTTCTTTCTTTCATCAATGTGTTGTAGGAATAAGGAGACAATGTTGCCAGTGACAAGGCGTTTGTCTGGAGACAGTGACTCCTCCACCGCTTCCTCTAAGGGAGGAGGAGGAGGGGGGCGATATTCGCTTAGTGGCACCTCAAGGCGCTCTGGTGAAGAGGTGATCCTACTTGTCAACCGCAAAGAGGGGAAACATGTGATTGAGAGGCCTGGAGCTAGAAATCAGAGCTCATCTCTGCGTCCATCTCCTCGTGCACGTAGCCATTCTCGGGAACGCCCTGCACTTGCTCCATTACTCAAACCTAATCCACCACAAGGTTCGTCTGAGGGGGCACGAACACCACGCACGGAGAGGGGACGATCCCTTGGGAATGAAGGCCCGAGGAGGCTTCATGCTCCACGGTCCCACAGTCAGAGTAAGTTGCCCAGCCGTACTAGATCCAGCGATGCAAGCCCAGGGCCTGCCTCCCGCTTCAGAGACCCTCAGCCCCCGTCTTCCGACAAACGAGATGATCTTCGGGCCAAGCAAGTACCACCATCGTCTCCTAGAATGGGTGGGCTCACCAAGAGGCAACCATCCTCATGCTCTAACTCACCTCTCAAAGGGATTCAGAGCAACAGCAGCAGTCCAAGTAAGAAGACTGTGACGACTCCAAGGCCTCCTGCTCCTCGCTCCCCTTCCATCGGAAAAGGCAGACTACTACCACCAGTCACATCAGGCCGACGCTCTCCACATTCATCCCCCCGCAATCATCATGGCCCCCGGTCCCCTCGGACTTCACATGGCCCTCGCACAGCTGGGCGAGGCCACCATAGAAACTGGTCTGGTCAGGACCGTCAGGAGCCAGAAGAGGATGGACCAGGCTGTGGCTTCCAGATGCTGTCAACGCTTGACCCACAGAAGGAGCAGGATTTGTATCGCAGCTTTGAGGAGGAGTTCTTGGCTAATACACAACAGGCAAGAGGAGTGTCCAGTCGAGCTGCAGGAGGAGCGACCCAGCAGGGAGCAGTGACTCAGTTAATGACAGTGGCTGCAGATCCTAATGTTACTGACTCAGCCTATTCCTCATCAAATTCCTCCAGCTCCTCCCTGAACGTGGGGGCAAAGATCGGAACTTTGCCTGACCTCAGGGAATCTAAGAGAAATCCACGTCACTTTCCACTGGATGACCCCTTGAATTTACTTTATGGACACAGTTTTGGAGGACCACACAACTTTGTTCAAGGAGAGTCTGAACACTGGGGGGAGAGAGCAGGAGGTCTGAAGAAGCTCCCAGCTATCTCTAGCTCCATTGAGGAGAAGGAACACCTTTCATCTTCTCTGCCTGACTCAAACTTGGACAGATTAATGAATCAAGTCCCTTTACAATCTGCTTCCCATTGTAGGAATATGAATGGAGACCATGGGGGTTGTCCTCCTACAGGGGGACTAACAGACTGCCAGGGTCAGCTCAGTTGGGGAACAGGACCTGAAGGAGACATTCCTTTGCAAAATCACCAGCCAGACTTACCATATGATGTTGAAAATGGTGATGGCCTCCCACCTCCAGAGGCCTGCCCCTCACCAATTTCTTTACCCCCCTCAGAGGACTGCTCCTTCCAGGATTCTTCAAGTGAAAACTCCTCTATGTGCTTTAGCCTGAGTGAATCCCACTCTGAGACTCCACCACCATCTTCACCTCTGGCCAATGGAGACACAGATGGAGAAATGTTGCAATCTAGGAAAGAACACAAGAAGACTGACAGGGTATCCCTCATTGGTAAGCACAAGTTGAGAGCCAGGATGAGACCTCGCACTGACAATAGACCAGAAAACAGCCCTTCACGTATTCCCACACCAGTCAGCTACAGAGATCTACAGGCTCATGACACGCTCTCCCCCTGCCACACCCCACCATTGTCTCCTCAGAGCTCCCATCCTACTAGTCGCTCAGCCTCCTGCAAGAGTTTGCACCAGGCCTTTGCAGACATGATCCATCCTCACCCACGTTCTCCAGCCATGGGCAACAAAGATTGCTCCTACCCTGGACAGTCAGGGAGCCTTGACACTGAAGCTTGGATGTAGCACAAAACCAGAGGCGTTGTTGTCATGAACTGATTTCTGACTACTGTGTAAAAAAGACTTCAAACCGGGCTATAGACTGTTTTCACTGCATGTCAAACACTTTTTTAAACATAGTTTGTCCTGTCAATAATTGCAGGGGGTTCACATTGCTTTTTGTTTTGCACTCAAGCCAAATTATTTATTATTACCAAAGGAATGGTTTTTAATATTACTTTTACTTTAATTTCAATGTGTGCATGGGGATGCTTTTGCCAATCATATGGTGTTTTTTTTCCAAGACACTAGTTAAATTCTCATGGTTGATACAAAAACAGAGAGATAGAGAGAGAGCATATGTGCTGTCATGTGCCCGCTCAGGGGCATGGTAAAGTGCCAGGGTTTTAAGCTGCATCGCTAAAAACAGTGTAAACACTAAACCTTAGTCAGGTGGATTGGCTCCCTCTTGTGGTCGACCACATCATCTCTGCTTGCCTTGTTAGTCAAAATACTGGTAACATTGATTTTTTTTGTCTCCCCACATCAGTGGGCATCATATATAAGGGTTTTGCTCACTATACTACACTATATTTACAATATACTAATAGGTTAAATAGACACCTTCAGTGTTTGAATTTATGAACTCTACATCCACATTCAATGTCTGTATAGTTGTCCTCTGTTATTAGTGTAAGATGTCACTTTTTCAAAACAAACACTAGATGTTTAAAGAGATTTGTTTTTAAGTGTTTAATGTGTTGCAGTTTTCAACTTTATATTTAACGCAGTAAAACATTTTAGTGTTCTACAGTTTAAAAAAAATATGAGGAACAGTGAAAGTAATATTACTTTGTGTCATTGTCACTGAAACAGAAATGTTAAGAGTTCTTCCTCTGACCAAACTCTACTCTGGAATACAACTAAATGTCTACATGCAGAAGTTTAAGAGAATGAATGTGTAAATATATGGTGATGTGCTCAATGAGAGATGTCGGTATTTTGTACATAAAAAGGCATTGGTACAATATTATGTACATATTCACTGTATTAGGTTCTGCGCTGCCTTAGCTATGCAACATTGGTGTTGGAAATGCCTTGAAAATCCCCTTTGCCTTAAAATGTATTAGCAGGTTAGTTTTGAATGTTTTTGCTCTTCATCATTAAGATTCATTTGGTAACACTACAATGCCATCAAACAACTGATGAAAATAGAAAGTGGAATTTGAGTGTGAATGTGAGGGAAAAAGTGAGAATCATTGCCAATTTTGATTATTTAAATTACACTTGATGTAGATGTACAATTCTTGAAAGGATCATTTTTATTTATTGCCTATGTGCTGTTAGTTGTGTGAAATGCATCAAGCCAGATAACCTACTTTGCAGATGGATTTCAAAGGCAAAGCACAAAGTGGGATGACATCTAGTGGTGGAAGAAAAAACATTGTATTCAAAGCAAAATGTCATGTTGCTTTTTTGGCACAGTACCTTTTTCTGAAGCCAATCAGAACCAACAACAATGGTATAGAGAATGACTTTGATGGACAAAAAATGACTGTGACTTGAGTGCCCACATGTGTGCAACAGTGCATGAATAATAGATACTGTAACTGGATATTAAGGTTCTCTTGTGGAGTTCTTGCACAGTTTCAGTCCAGGTTCCAGCAACACTACATCTGCTTGGGCAATTAATACATGGACTTTGTAAAATATATATGTTTGGAATTAAGGATGTGGGAATTGTGGGGTCAGTGTTCTGTAAAATCCCTTCAGAAATGTTTTGTCAATAAGAAATATTGCCAAATTGCTTTCATGAAGTTTTAGGTGAATGCCTTTTGCAGTGCACTGACATGGTGGGAGTGTACATATATTTCTGCGTACATACTATTTGAGAATATGAACAGAAGTGGAGTAAAGGGTCAAGTGATGGTGGTTGTATTTATTTATTTATGAAATTAAGTTTCACTGGGATCAAATGACATCTGTGTCCTGAGTGCTTTATGTGAACTATGCGTGTTAAGGGAAATAAGTTGAAATGGAGTCCAGCATGTACAAACATTTCATTTTTGTTTTACTTCATGAGTACACCTTGAAGGGAAGTCATGTATGAGAACAGAAGTGACTCTTATTTCAAAAACACCATTTTGCAAAATTAATAGATAAGGTAATTCAATACTGATTCATTCTCACTGTTACAAATAATGATTCATTATACTGCTACATATAGGCAGTGCGTCTCTAATTATTAATGTCACCCATATGAACAGATAGTATCACATATTTGTTTTTAACCAGTTTATTTCGGTTTATTCTAACACACATATTCAGACAAACTGGCATTTGGAAAAATGATACCAGTAATGTGAACTGTGACTACATAAAAACATAATCAGTCTGTTAATGTGATCTATGTGCTGCACAACTTTGCAAATTTAATAAATCTCTCTCTCCTTCTCTCTACCCCGATCAGCAAAATTTGAATGTTTATGATCAGACAATGTTGTTTGCTAATGTTCTTTTCACTAAACTTAAGTTAAATGTACAGATTGCTTGACATTGTGGAATTTGTTTGTATGACATAGCAATACTGCAATATTTCACTGTTTTTTGAAGTTGAAAATACTGTCAAGTTGTTCTTGTAATAAACATTTTTCTCTGCAGTTTGTGTATAAGCCATGGTCTTTTTACATGCAAGATTTTTTGCTTGGAGTTGTGTACAAAATATCTTTGAATAAACCTTGAATCACACTGTAAACACGATTCATATGAAATATTCACAGACATGCAGCCTGCTATTTGTATAAATACATGAAAAATCATTATGTACATGCTATATAA
Organism: Ostorhinchus cyanosoma; assembly: GCA_029814465.1. Classification (NCBI taxonomy): domain Eukaryota; kingdom Metazoa; phylum Chordata; class Actinopteri; order Kurtiformes; family Apogonidae; genus Ostorhinchus; species Ostorhinchus cyanosoma. Next base: position 8,013 of record JAPTYQ010113849.1, read on the forward strand.
TTACGAACAATCCACTGAATGAAAGATGACGTTGCTTTACTGTTTGCAAATGTTATTTTGTGGAAAGACGGAAGTAAATCAAGTGGGAGGAGACGAAGGCCGTCATCACAGCTTTTACGCCTGTCACGGTAAGATGTTGGTGGATTTTCTCTCCAAATTCATTGTGTGGCGAGTCTAAATTTAACAGCAGAAGGTACGCTAATTCGTTTGGTACGGTTTAAACTAGGCAGATAGATTAAGAGCTTAACTATCCCGGCAAAGGCTTCTCTAAGCTTCTACTTAGAAGGTCATGTCTCAGCTGTGCTAGCTGGAGAAGTGGCCAGGCTTTAGCTGACACTGACAGGCACACCGCACAACAGGCAGCTAGCCTTTAGCACCAGTTTCATTCATCTACCCGTAACTACCGCAAACATGCAGGAATGGGCGAATCAGTTATGCGTGAGTAATTGAATGAACAGCAGCGTTACCAGCCGACTTGCTCGCCCTGTTTTTTTATTGAACTCCCATTTCTGTTTTATTTTTACAGAAATACACTCTCGAGTAGGCTATGCTAACGTTACCCGTCACAGTAGCCTTATGCTAACAGGCTAGCATACGCTTCTTTAGCAACTACTTTTAGTTAGCAAAGCAAAGTCAACTTTAGCAGATATGATGCTTGTAGTACTACTTAACTTGCTGTCTAACGATGAGCTAATAATATAATGACTGTAAAATATGATAACAGCGCGAAAATATACCGCAATGTAGCGGTTTTAGCAGTAGCAGCTCAGTGCTAACGGGTCGTATTCGGTTAAGTTTGCATCAGTAGTGTCAGTGTCAACAGTTAACTCTAGCTCAATGAACATGAAAGTATCAAATGCATTAGTATCATGTTTCAAACTTCAAAACATCCAGTTCAGTATCACTGATAAGACAAGTTAATGTAAATATATCATAGGCCGCTGGCACCAATTGTGTTTTTTTTCTGATATCAGATAAGTGTCTGCTGTACTTTCACTGTGAATGGTAGTTACTCTATTACTTGCTAGCATCTTAACCTCGTAATATTTTCTTTTAACTTTATGGAGAACTGTACATCTTACCACCGTCACCTTACAACCAATCAAATTATAAGTCACCTTACATCCATGCACACAGTTTGACTAATGTCAGAGATATGCCTCAACAGTATCCTGTGACAGAGTAATAATTTCAATTTACTAGAAATGGTCATTCAGCTGTTGAATTCAGTGTCTGGAGCTTTTAAATATTTGCATTGTAGAAGTGAGCTGTAAATGTTAGACAGCAAAAAGGCAGCTAGTCACATTTTCAGGTATAATGTGTTATTGTAGTAGTATTGTCTTAAAGGAGAACAATGTTGAATTTCTTGATAAGGAGTGAAAACAAACATTTTGAAATGTACAATGTAGCGTTAACCTGCTGCAGGAAAAAAGTTGACTTAGCTAAAAAGTTACTATCAGATATATGCTGACCAAGGGGTTTAATGTTTTTTCAGTCAGTTTGCTAATCAGATTTTTTTTCTGTTCAGTGTGAGCCAGTTGATCAGGAAAAGACAGCAGTTCCTCTTATTCCCTTGTGCTTGCACTTCTAGTATTTCCTGTTGCTCTTGTGATACCCCACATTTTCACTTAGCAGAAGATTTTAAAGAAAAAGACTTTGCATATTTTTCTCATCCTCTGTGTTTTACAGGAAAACCGCCAATTTGGATCCAAGATGACAGACTCCAAGTATTTCACCACCACCAAAAAAGGTATGACTGCTTCCATATTTGAATTTGCATATGTACTTTTTGTTATGATTTTATGTTATCTGATTTCATTTTGTAAGTATTTATATACGATATTTTTTAGGAGAACCTCTGCAGATTGGATCTTGCCAATGTCTTTCAAAATAACTTCCTTTAATGTTTTTGATATTTTCACAGCAACTGGATTTGCTACGTTTAACACTGTAAATGTATGCACAGTTTTAGGATCTTAGAGATCCTAAACAGATTTATGTTATGCTTTTATGTAAAATATGATGAGCTGATGAGTAGATAAATGTCATGTGCACTAAACTAGAACTATAATTTTAAAAAGTGACCTGAAGATTCTATCACTGATTCTCAACCGGACAGTGCTGATTATTGAAAATTAGAGTAGAAATATTGAACATAATCTCAGAATTACCCATATTGCTGTGTCTTCTGTGTATGAGCTCAGACAGATTGCCAAGTTAATGCAAACATAATGTTGTGTCTTGTATAATAGTATGTAATCTCTGTTTTTAAAGGATACCTAGACACACTGGTATTTTTTTCTTTTGGTGTCTTCCTGTTTTTTCTCTGATATGTTCCCATGTGCCACTGACATCTTGAAGGAGATTATGGGTTTATAGTGCTTTGGGAAGTAGGAGAGATGGTTATAATCAGTGTATATTTACTGTAATTTGAACAAATGGATACAGACATGTTAGCTGATTCAAAATGTAAAGTCAATAAAGTTGAGCCACTTTCAATTATGTAACAAGCTACACATAAACAGCAAAATGCTCTACTTTTATTCCTCTAAATGATTATGTGAAAACATGCTTTTGCCAAAACAAATTCACAGTGGACAACAAATCACTGTCTGTATATGCTCTTACAGTGCTTGGGAAAAGATTTCTGTATTCCCTGTGAAATAAATTACCACCCAGTCTTGATTAACCATCTGACAAAACAAATACATTGATTTGACAATGTGATTAGAATACATAATACATATAATGACTTTAATCCATTGCAGTTTGAAGGTCTGCATATTTCCAGACATTGATTTGATTAGACTGTATTCCACGTTCATTAATCATATTAAAAATTTGCATAAGACAACAACAAATTTTGTTATTTCATTTGAGTCAAATGACTTTGAAGCAGATCATCGTATTCTGTAGTTTCAGAAAGTGCTTCAGATATTGATATGTCTTTTGTGTATTTATGATTAGCTGTGATACGTGAAGAATACACTGCGTTATGAGCAGTGAGTGTATTTACTGTCCAGGTTCAACAGTGCGTACTGTCTGGATAAATTATTACTGTATTCCCTTCCTTGCCTGTGTGACAGCTGATTTTCTTTTGTCTTCTGTGATTACAGGTGAGATCTTTGAGCTTAAGGCGGAGTTGAACAGTGATAAAAAGGAGAAAAAGAAGGAGGCTGTAAAGAAGGTCATTGCATCTATGACTGTTGGAAAGGATGTCAGGTGAGGCAAGGCTATTAACATCAGAAACCATCATGTTGGTGTCACTTAAGAAAATGCATTTCATTTTGATTCCATAGTCACATAGCATATTTCCCTTGTCCAGTGCTCTGTTTCCAGATGTTGTGAACTGTATGCAGACAGACAACCTGGAACTGAAAAAGCTGGTCTACCTCTACCTGATGAACTATGCCAAGAGTCAGCCTGACATGGCAATCATGGCTGTTAACACCTTTGTGAAGGTTAGTAAAAGGAATACTTATATTGTATGGATTAGAAATACATGGATGCAAACAGCATTTGTTCAGCATTGTGTTATTGCTTAATTTGAATCTGCTTGTACTTGTTTTTGAAGAATACTTATCTGTACTGCTCTTCAACTTAATTTGGTTCCATTTTCCTCTTCAGTCTTTTTCACTTTATTAAGTCAGGCAATTAAAATGATATCTGTATCAGTTTCAGTTAAATACAGCCATTTGTAGCCTATGTAGATGGGTTTTGCTTTTTTCAGTAGTACGTTAATAGTAAGGCTTCATACAGTTTATGATAAATAAATATCTTACAATTTTCTTATGCCAAAAAAATATTTTATAATACATCTCTGTCAACTTTTAGATCTACAACATTCTTTGGATTCTGGAAAAAAAAAAAAACGGGACAAAACTTTAACTCTTAATGAACAACTGAACCTAGTTCCTGACTCTAGTTATCCTCTGAACTCCACATGTAGGATTGTGAAGACCCAAACCCTCTTATCCGAGCCCTTGCTGTTCGCACCATGGGCTGTATCCGTGTTGACAAGATCACCGAGTACCTTTGTGAGCCATTGAGGAAATGTCTGAAGGATGAGGACCCATATGTGAGGAAGACAGCAGCTGTGTGTGTAGCAAAGCTCCACGATATCAATGCCCAGTTGGTGGAGGACCAGGGCTTCCTGGATACCCTGAAGGACCTCATCTCAGACTCCAACCCCATGGTATGTCCCAGATTTGTAACAGAGGGTGGCACAGCTGGGCAGGGGCCACAGCTCTGGCTTTCACTGATAAGCGATAAGTCTTTTCAGCATTTTGTTGGTACACTGACCTCTGTTTTAGGCCCTGTCCATATGAAGACGATTTTGGTTGTATCTGCAAAAGTTTTGTATCAGATAGGCCTTTCGTCCACACAATATACTGGCGTTTTCAGTCACTGAAACTGCAACTTTTTGAAACCAGATCCCAGAGTGCATAAATTTGAAAACGGCGGCTTTGTCTGTACAACCAAACTGCAACTTTTCTAAAACAATGATGTCATAGCCCCACCTCTCTAACCTTTCACCCTGCAAGCAAGATGCCACTTCACAACAACAACGGTGGCCTACAGAGTAGTACTCGTGCTACAACAGCTATTGAGCTTATTGGAAATATTGAATCAAAATCTTCGGCTAATCTTTCATTACCACAAGCAACAAACAACCATAGCTAACAATATTCTCTACATGCTCTTGGATCTACTGCTTGTTGTTGTACTTGTTCTTCTTCTGTAGTCTATGGTTTGTATACAGCATGCAAGCTTTTATGTGCATGCTCTATGTCCTCCTCTCTGTTTTTTGCAAGAGTATTACAATGCCACATACAGGCCTGGCATTTGTCCTACAACATTTTCACTTATTTTGTGTGGATGCAGATATTTCCAGAAATGACTCTGTGGTTCCAGTGCACTTTTTTTGAAAACAACATTGAAAAAGATTGGATAGGAAAAGATGCTATTTCATGTGGACATGGCCTTAGATCTTTAATGTATCAGGCAGCTACTGTTTTTTTGCTGAAGGTGTATATCTTTTTATATGTTTAGGTTGTGGCAAATGCAGTGGCAGCACTGTCTGAGATAGCAGAGTCTCATCCCAACAGTAATCTTCTAGACCTGAACCCTCAGACCATCAACAAGTTACTGACAGCTCTTAACGAGTGCACAGAGTGGGGACAAATCTTCATTCTTGACTGTCTGGCTAATTACACACCTCGTGATGACCGTGAGTCCCAAAGGTAAGACAGCGCATCAACATTTTTCCTCCTGCATGCCAATTACCACATATTCCCTGTATAACTTTCTACTTGTTTCCCATCATCTGTTTTAATAAAATTTTCGTCTTGTAGCATCTGTGAGCGTGTGACACCGCGGCTCTCCCATGCCAATTCTGCAGTGGTGTTGTCGGCAGTAAAAGTTCTAATGAAATTTATGGAGATGCTGCCCAAAGATTTGGACTACTATGGCACACTGCTGAAGAAGCTTGCCCCCCCTCTGGTCACTCTTCTCTCTGCTGAGCCTGAGTTACAATATGTGGCCCTCAGAAATATCAACCTCATTGTACAGAGACGGTAAATGTTGGGAGAGGGTCTCTCCTCTGCTTTTGGAATAATCCACTCCCATTTTGTTTATTGCTATTTTATATAATTGAATACAGCTAATGATAAATGTTTGTGTTCTTTAGCCCAGAAATCCTGAAACATGAGATGAAGGTTTTCTTTGTCAAATACAATGATCCAATCTATGTCAAACTGGAGAAGCTGGACATCATGATTCGCTTAGCATCTCAAGCAAACATTGCTCAGGTAAAACATTCACTGTTTTAAGAGTGATATAATTTTGTTGGGGAAGTAATGGATCCATTAACTCTTCATGGAAGCACTAAGTAATCCTGACCAGACAAGTCCGCTCGACTGTTTTTGTAGGTGTTGGCTGAGCTGAAGGAGTATGCCACAGAGGTGGATGTGGACTTTGTCCGCAAAGCAGTCAGAGCCATTGGCCGCTGTGCCATAAAAGTTGAGGTGGGTAGAAATGATGCAATACTGTTGTGAAATGCTTATATTTTTGCAGATTGTCAGTAAAGCGTATGTTTACAAAAATTTTCATGTTAACTTGTGCTTTTTGTTTTGTAATAAACACAAGGTGGCTCTGTTGTCACATGAGAGCTGTCTGCTACACATTAAACCACAGTATATTGCTGTTCACATGCAGATGATTAACAGTACATTTTATTATGATAAACTGTAAATCTTTGTTACCATGATTTTAATAAGTCCAGAGTTAGATGTACATTACAAAGCCACTCTGTTATTACCTTAGTAATATCTTAGGTTGAAAGGTTGGCATTTATTCTTTTTTTTTTTTTGATTTTCAACACTAAGTTAAATATTTTCCAACCATCTTATGTCTAATCTGTGTAACAAAACAAAATAATACCTAATAATCACTAAGAGAGCTTTTTCAAGCATTGTGTCAGCTTCCCTTTAGTTGTAGGTAGTCATTTGAAATACACGGCTGTAAAGTATTCACTCAAAGTGAATTATATTTTTAGATTTCTGCTATGTAAATGGTACTGGAGAAATATTTTAATTGTAAAATTTCCTGTTTCCCCTACTTAAATCACATGTGGGAAACAACAGTTATCTGTCTATTTTGCAATGTAATTTTTTTTTTTTTAATTTTGAATGTGTGTTTATTGTAAGTATTTGTCAGTGCAGATTATACTATACTGGATAATTTTTCTTTCCATTCATCAGCAATCAGCAGAGCGTTGTGTCAGCACCTTGCTAGACCTCATTCAGACCAAGGTGAACTACGTGGTGCAAGAGGCCATTGTTGTCATCAAGGACATCTTCCGCAAATATCCCAATAAGTAGGTCCTTCTTTGATATCACTGTCAATGGTTACGCATTTTAAATTAACACTTCATTTATTTATTCACATTCTGTCTTAACAGTTCCACATCATTCCAAGTGTTCAATCAGTGCATGCATTAAAATACGGCTTTTGTAACACTTAAATACTGAATTTAAGTGCTGTTAAGTAGCATTTTTAAATTAATATACCGACTAGTACACAAACTTTTACACTGGTGTTGTATTTGCTGAGACTGTTACCAGTAGATGCCTTGACTGTTCCACTTCAGACTACTGGTTTTTACAATGGGACTTTAAATGGCTTGGACAAAAATTCTTTCCATGTTGGCACTCTGTTCATGAGACATGCATTTTGTCCGTGGAACCACACTGAGTGTTTGTAGTGGACAACACTGAGCCTTGATTGCACCTAGTCAGGGGTCAGGCTGACTCATGTGGAGCATGACTTTTGCTGGGGATAGATGAGAGTGGTTTCATGTGCCAGACATAAACCTCTCCCACACAGCAGTCGCCCATCACCCTGGGGCTGTGAGAGTCTAAGCAAAAAGCTTGTACAGCTTACAGCTTGGATTGACTGGAGCCTTTAGCTATATGAGTCACTTTTAAGTCAGATTTGTGCTTATTGCATTAGTTTAACATCAAATAATGGTGCTGCTTTGCTGAGTCTTGTGAGAAAAACATCATGTAAATGAAGCTCAAGTGAGTTATTATCAAGTGTTTAATGCAGATTAGAAACACTGCATACATTCATCAGCCACTGCAGAAAATATCGGCTGGAGCATGTAATCTAGCAAAACCCAAAGGCCAAACCAGAGCTAGAGGCAAACTGAGTATTGGATTTACATTTGTCAATTTGCCAGAAAATGCCACTCTGAATTCGTGCTGATATTGCTCCTTTTTTGCTGGATATGAAGTAGGCAGTTGTTTACTAATAGGTGAGAGACAGTGCATTCACAAAGATGTTTTTTGCTAGCTGAAAATAGGTTAATATAGCTTTTGGTAAATGTAAATGGATTTTTTTTGTCTGTCTCTCATATTACTTTTCCAACATTTGAGTGCATCTAATAAGTTTTGTGTGACATTTCCAGATATGAGAGTGTCATTGCTACTCTGTGTGAAAATTTGGACTCCCTTGATGAGCCAGAGGCACGCGCAGCCATGATCTGGATTGTGGGAGAGTACGCCGAACGCATTGACAACGCTGATGAGCTGCTGGAGAGCTTTCTGGAGGGTTTCCATGATGAAAGCACCCAGGTGTGTTTAGGAGAGTGCACATCAGTTGCCAATTTTATTCAAAATGTGGTGTGAAAAAGTACATTTTAATGGTACCGGCACCAGTAATTTGTACTTGATGTTGGCACTTTGTGTTGTGCATAGATTAGGATTTCGGAAAAGCTCTCAAAAAAAAAAGAGGTAAGCCATACAGAAACGCAGAGGTCTTTCATTATCCAAAAACAACACAAAGAGAGCACTCCTTTACATCCATAATGTAAAATTGTTATTTCTGGATCAGAGACAGATTTTATAGAGAGCCTTGCTTTTGCACTGTAGAATATTATGCCACTGTTCATTGTAGGATTACACTAAGCCTTGCTTGGGGAGAAAGCTCTCCATAAGTAATAGGTTGGTTCATATATTATTGCTTTGGAAATACTTAAATGATTATATTGAGTGATTTGAGGGTACTGTATATTAACAGTTCCTCTTTGTACAGTACCTTGGTTACAGTAGATTGCTTCAGTCTAATCAGCAGGGAATGGCCTCCATTGGAGACCTGCTATTAAGACTTAAGAAATAAAAGAAACTTGTCAGTTCATGGTGTGCATTTTGTGCTTAAATGAGATGAATTTTAAAGTAGTATTGATGAGGAGTTGTAATGTGTTTTATGGATCCTCCGTATTGTAGGTACAGTTGCAGCTTCTGACTGGCATAGTCAAGCTGTTCCTGAAAAAGCCCACTGAGACTCAGGAGCTGGTGCAACAGGTGTTAAGCCTGGCCACACAGGTGAGTGTACAAAACATCCCCTATGTGCCTTACTATTTAAAAATATACCTTCTAAAAATGTAAAGATTAAGTTAAATGCTGAACAAATACATTTCTTTACACCCATCTGCAGTTTTTATTTTTAGCCATATTTGAGTTTAGTCCAAGACTGCAAAACTGTCTGCGTTTTAATAAAAAATGTGCAGTTTGCTTCATACATTATATACGTAAGTCCTGGCAATACCCAAGGCTCTTTCAGTTTTTGATATATTCTGAATTTCTGCTCTGCCTCTCATATTGGGACCGTGAAAGAAAACAGTCAAACAAAGTATTTATTAAACTTACTATACAAATAATAATCTTTCATGCCTCCATCTCTCCCTTCAGGATTCTGACAACCCTGACCTCAGGGACCGTGGCTACATTTATTGGCGTCTGCTCTCTACGGACCCAGTGGCTGCCAAGGAGGTGGTTCTGGCTGAGAAGCCCCTGATCTCCGAGGAGACTGATCTGATTGAGCCCACACTGCTGGAGGAGCTCATCTGTCACATCGGTACTCTGGCCTCTGTTTACCACAAGCCTCCCAGTGCCTTTGTGGAGGGCAGCCGTGGTGTTCAACATAAGAGACTTCCAGGCAGTGCTGGATCGTGAGTCATGCACTTAATTTTTCTCCCCAAGACTCCCCAATGGTTTGTTTTTCCAAGTGGACGTAGCTTCTGGAGTCTATCGTACTTTACTTTAAATTTGCTGAATTATACACTTTACCTTAGCTTTTTTTTTTTTTTTTTACTGCAGAGCTGTTTTTCTTTGTTCCTTCCTTCCTTCAAATGGCATCTACAAGTCATTGTTCTTTCCACATGATTTAGTCAGAACTGTTTCATCTTCAAGTCAGCTGTTTTAATTTTCATCAATAGTTTAATAACCAATAAATGCTGGCTCATATATTGAATTAATCTGTTTTAGCACTGTATGAATTTTTTATATACCTCCATACTGTAGTGTTGCAAAAGCAGCTGTAGTAAGCAATAACACTTCAAAAGGCAACAGAATGTTGTTCAGCTCTAGAAGGGCAACTGTGTGTCATGCAATGTATTGAAATGGGACCATTATTAAATGTACTTACTTGTAAAAGCTAGAATATTGTAATGCTACAGTTACTTACCCTCAGTTTACCCTCTCAGAGAAACAACCCAACCATAGAGGGGCTTGGTATGTTGCAGCTTGAGCAATAAACATTCATACATATTGTTTCTTCTATTGCATTTTGGGTGGCAAACCCTATATTAGTTATGATCTTAACACATAAATAAACTATGTTTATGTAAAGTAGAATAAATTACAAACCTACACACATCTAAAAAAATGCTCTCATCCAAGTTATTGGTCATACTTCCAGACACTCCCACATGATTACAAAAACATACTATCACCATTGCAGCACACAACCTTTCAGTATCATGTTCTTTTTGTTTTCCTTTCTCATTTCTCTCTTTTCCACAGTGGGGAGAGTGTTGATAGCCCAGATACAGGCTCAGCTGCTGGAGTGTCTGAGGCCCCCCCTGCTGTCATTCCCTCCCAGGGAGATCTCCTGGGAGATTTGCTCAATCTGGACCTGACACCCCCCACCACAACTGGACCACCACCCCCCACCTCTGGCATGCAGATGGGAGCTATGGATCTTCTTGGCGGAGGACTGGATAGCCTGGTAGGTCTTCTATATACTGTTGATTCAGTGATTGTGTCACTGGTGGAAATACTGATGTAACACTTATGAGCTAGGCTTGTTGCCGTTGGGATCTTTGGACGATGGTCGTCATTCTACCGTCTGTGCTTTTTTTCTTTTGACTCGTGTGTGTTTTCCTTCCTTTGTTCAATGCTGCACCTGCAGATGGGGGATGAGTCTGAGCCGGTAACTACATGTAGGGAGGGGGCACAACATTTATAGACTACATTAGACCATTTTAGGATTTAGTAGCTCCCTCTTGTTTTAATTTGTAGCTCTCATACATCAGTTTGATGTTTTCATTCATCATTAATCATCATTATTATCATGATACCTACAGGAAGCATGCTGGTAAATCCATTAGTCCAACTTTTCTTATTTCTGGGCTCTGCATTGTGTTTCATCTTTCAATCAGCCGCCCATTCCCCTGCGGACGGACACTCCTCAGTCACCTCAGCTCTCACATCAGTCCCCATCGCCCCCAGATTACAGCCCTACTGAGGTTGGTCCAGGGGACCTCGCTGAACCAATAGAGGCCAGCACCAGCCTAGAATTCCCTATTTGTCCCCTGTCGTACCACTGTGTCCTGAACATTCTTCCCTAGCATTTCATCTGTGCCTGTTTGCACTTCACATTATACTCAGTTTTTATGTTTATACACCCTAGATTGCTTAAAAAAAAAGGTCAGCTGTGGAGTTCTGTTGTTTTTTTTTTTGTTTTTTTTTTTCAAAACTATGTCTGTGATTTGGTTTTCATTGTCACCCTTTGGTATCACACTGTATTTTGAACAAACCGTGTAGTTGTGCACTGTCATTCACTATTCACCACCTATTTATCCCTAAAGTAGACACATGCATAGTAATTTGCATTTGAGAAAAACCAATTTTCAATAACCAGCCACTTCAGCTGGATTTATGTGAACAGTAAAAGTTCTATCATTAAAATAGGAAAGTAAACTTGCCCCCTTTGACTGTATGCTAACAGTGTAAACCCTATAGCTCTCATTAATCACTATAAAAAGACATGTCCCAGATCCTGCACCTCCCCTTTCATCCATCTCAAACCTACCACAGATATTTTTTTCTTTCACTTCACTGGTTAACTTGAATTTTTCTGCTGTTTTCCCCTCTCTCCAGCTTGGCGGAGACCTTGGAGGAAATCCTGCTGTAAGTCATTTTGTCTGTGTTGTTTGGACTGCTCTGTACAGGATGACATTGAAGTGTATTAGAATAACACAGTGCTTTGTGACCCACAGATGGCAGCTGGTTTTGGTGCTCCTCCAGCTGTCATGCCAGCCTCTTTCAATGCCCCTGTTAGTGGTGGTTTGGATGACCTGTTTGATCTTGGAGGTGGAGTTGGAATGCCAATGGGATCTTACAGCCCCCCTAAAACAGTGAGTCTAAACAAGCGGAGATGAGACATAGTATAGGATATTGTAACTATGGTGGAATTCCTAATAAAAATAACTGTTGTCTCTGCTTAGGTTTGGCTTCCAGCCATGAAGGCCAAGGGTCTGGAAATATCTGGTACCTTTGCCCGCCGTTCTGGAGTCATCCAAATGGAGATGACCCTCACTAACAAAGCTATGAGTGTTATGACTGATTTTGCTATCCAGTTTAACAGAAACAGGTAAGGACACTCCTTGAACAGTGTGTTGTTTTTGCTGATCATTTCCTTTCCTTTTTGTTTTAAACCTTTCTCTTCTCCTCCATAGCTTTGGTCTTGCTCCAGCTGGTCCTCTGCAAGTTCTTACTCCTCTTAGCCCAAACCAGAGTATTGAAGTGAGCCTTCCACTTAATACTGTCGGACCTGTCATGAAGATGGAGCCTCTCAATAACCTACAGGTAACTGATGGAAAATTGAATACTCTAAGTAGAATTCAAGTTCTGTCACTTATTATGAGATGTTACACTGGTTGCTTATCTAGCCTTGAACCAGAAGGTCTCTAGGAGTGAACGGAAGATAGAAGAGATTGGTGTGTTCTGTAATCTTTCATTTGCAACTTGTACTTTTTGACTTGCGCTGTGAACCCGGAGTGCACTTTGCACTTTAAAGGAGGACAACAAACTGAAACCTTGTCTAGCCTCTTAGTAATACACATAGTTTTCAAGTAAACTTTGTAAGTGGTAGCTTTCTTCAGCTACTGCCACATCCACTTAGTTAAATCATGATTGGTGACTGAAGTTAACACTAGCTGAAGATATTTCCCAGAAGCTAAAAAGGACTACAAGATTACACAAGCCAGCTAGCTTTTTTTCATTTGTTTTGGGCTGTACAAAGTTAACTGTCCCAACATGGCTTCCTACTGAGCTCAGGGCCTTGAGCATCAATTCAGATCAGTTGAGTCAAATTTGATGTAAAAGAGCCAGCAGACATGGATGTGGATGAGTTGCACCAGATTTGATATATTATGCCTGGTAGATATTAGCAAAATTAATAATATAATCCAGTATAATTAGAAAAAGGCTTTACTTCCAGTTTAAAGTGAGAAATGTTTGTAGATCTTCATGGAACAATTTTGTCAAGTATGTATAGATCCTTCTGTGCCATTAGGTTATGAATACATGTCTATGTGTCTTTGTCATGTGTCCTCAGTCTCATAAGCCATTTAGACATATCAAATAAATTCCCATGCTGTGAATATAACTAGATTAAAATATAACGCTGCCTCCAGAGCTATTGTGATAAGTTTCAAATATCCTGTGGATGATTCTTTTAACTGGGCAAAATGGTGGGTGAGGAGCCTGTGCAGCTGGAGAGTGAAGATAAGGGTGTCAAGGGGGCGACAGAGTGGGAGCAGTCATTAGTGGTCACAGAACACATGGCTGCTTTGTTTCTCTTGGCCTCAGTAGCTCCGCTAACCTTTCTGTTCTGCTGCCTCTAGGCTCTACCTTGATGCAGATGACTGTCTATTTCAGCGAATTCTCAGATATTTTATTTTGTGAAGTTCTGTTATTTTTGTCTGCATGATAGATAATATCCAGGGACACTATTTTGAGTGCTCTTTTGTGTTACTAATGTTGGGCAGTAGCATTTTAAGCTCATACACAGCCACAATCATTAAATCCCTTTCATCACAAAACGGCACCTTTGAGAGCAGTGCATTAGTAACTATGGATCCCAGTTATATGGGCCTTTTTCCCAACACTAAGACCTGTTTTGTTTTACACATTTATAGAAATATGATAGAAAGCAGAAACTGGATGTAAAACTACAGGAGGTCAGCACATGGAACTCAAAACATGATGTTAAAATGAAGTCATACAGTATTCTTTTTTAGTATGACTTGGTGTGACCTCTTCTCCTGAGGCACTCATTACTTCAAAAATAAAATTTAGCATTTTACATGCATTTAGAATAAAGCTTTGTTTCATTTGGTCATGACACCTTGTGTTACGTGCAGCTCTGCATTGCACCCAGAAATAGGGCATGAATAATTCAGGAGTCATTCTTGTACCATCCTCTGTCTAACTGTCCTTTGCTCAGCACTTCTCTGTTGAGCAGCTTGATCAATATCTCTGCCTCCTACATCTGACTCCAGCTACTTCCATTATACTTTTATCACCAGAAACTGTCAGCTTTGAGAATTGTACGGGAAGCTCAGACTCACAGATGTGTTTTAGATCTGCTTCAATTGTCACTGTTCTGTGTCACTTATTTTTATTTGGTAGTTTATTTTTAATCACTGTTATTTTTATCCCTCTTCAAATTTATTTATACCCTCTTCCAAAGCATTCTCTGAAGTTTCATATTTATTTATAGCTCCATATTCTTCATTTGTTGAGCAGTCTTGTACTTAGGAATGTGCATAGACCAGTATAGAGAAAATGGATTATTCTGTAAGATACACTTTGCACTTATGTGTAAATGTGTTTGCACCCCTCTTGTTCAGTAAACACCACACAATATTGCACATCCTTGAAGGACACTTGAGAAGTAATTACTCATGTATTGCTTCTTGTATCTGCACTTGTCGTCCTCCTCTACCCCCCCTCCTTGGATGTAATCACTCACACAGGTGGCTGTAAAGAACAACATTGACGTCTTCTACTTCAGCTGCCAGTACCCCATCAGCATGCTGTTTGTGGAGGATGGAAAGATGGGTGAGTGTGTGTGGCTAAATCTTTTCACTCAAAAGCCTCAAAGTCATGCTGACGTAAGCAACACTTGCGTCAGTCTTTAAATGGGGTACATCATTATGTGGAGTGCGTGATGTCAGTCTACATGGGATTGTGCAGCTGCCTTCACTCATACAGAATTTGGGGTCATATATTTTCCTGTAAATTGTACAATGTCCATCATTTTGAGATCTTTGTCTTTGAAATATTCTGTCAAAATATTTTATTTGTCTTAATGGGCTAGCATCAGGACTGTTTAGAACAATTGTAAGGTAGTACTTAGGAGCATAAACCGCAGCAGGACGCCCATTATCTAGTGTGGAATCGGGCGACTTGGATATCAGATTGGCCTTCTTTACTACATTGTGTACATTTA
>JAPTYQ010113857.1:0-23069 GCA_029814465.1 Ostorhinchus cyanosoma
GTCAGATAGAACCCTTTCAGTGGTTCTAAGGTCAGAGGTCAGATAGAACCCTTTCAGTGGTTCTAAGGTCAGAGGTCTGTCTCCTGGATCTCCGTCCATATAAGGGCGTTGACAGGCCCCGCCCTCTGCCTTTTCATGCCTTCTGGTTGGTTTGTGCTGAACCGGTTCTTCCATGTGTGGGTGACTGTTATAGAGGGACAAGTGTGGGAGTGAAGGGAAAACTGAAGGACAGCCCCACCAGCAGAAGAAAGAAGAGGCTTATCATCGCTGTTGGGTGGAAACCTAAGTTGGTTTTTGGTGTTATTTATTCATTTATTTTGGTCAGTATTCACGTTGGACTGGCTGTTTTAGAAATATGAAAAGTGTTGAAAAGGCCTGTGGGCGACATGTCTTAACTGCATTCATTTATGTAGAATATACATAATTTTTCCAGTTTCCTGAAAAATAACCGTTTTGGACATGAGAGGTTTCTGCCCGACAGCGACGATGTGAGAATTAAACTTGTCCCTATCCAAAAAGTCAAACTCTATTTTAATTGTATAGAACTGTAAATACATGGAATACCATTTGCGTGACAAAAACACTGTTGGAATGTAAACCATGGCACCTTTCTCTTCAGTCTGGCCTGAAATCCTAAAGTCTTTTGAAAGCAGAATAATCCACAGTGTGATGTTTGGAGCGTGTGCATGGTTTGTGACCTTCTAGTGGGGCCCAAAGGGACCACCCTGCCTGTACCCTCCTCCTCACTTCCAGTCCCACCTCCTCATTGTTCTGAAGCCAAAGTTTGACTGAAGCTCCTGTTTGGAATCTTCTGACAGAATCACAGATCGGCTTCGGTCAGCTCGTGCTTCAACAGCGTCACCGTGGTCCTGCTCTGCCTGTGGTTCATCGTTCTGTATTATGGTAAGAGGAAGTCTCAGTTTCCGTCTTGTGCCCGTTTTCATCCATGTGGGAGTTTTGCTGACGTCTGTCTGTTTCCGCTCAGCCTACCATTACTCTGTAGAAAACCAGAAGCTGACTGAGGCCTGGGACACGCAGCAGAAACAAGTGCGTCGCATGTATTCCAACATAGCAGGTGAGACGATGACATCACTTCTTTTAGTTTCCATGAACGGAACAAAAACGAAAGTATTTTGGTGCATACCTGAAGTGTCTCAGGTCCTACATTACATACAAATCAAATGAAGTGTTGATGCCACTAATGCTTATTTTCATTCATAACCTGTAGATCTGAATATTATTCACTTTAGGTTCTTTAAACCTGCCTCTGATACACTTCATTCCTTTATTTTCTTGGTAAATTCCACTGGCATTTTCAGTTGAAGGGTATTGTCAGGCTGTTGTATCCAAAAAGACTAATATCTCCCAAAACCACCAATAATTAGTTATTTTTCTTAATAAATTTCAAGTGGTTCATGTTCTTCACCTTTCTTTAAAGAACAGCCTGTAAAAACATTTTCATAATATAAGTTAAGTTTACCTTTTTCACTCTAAATCAGTTTCCTCAACTTTTAACAACCATCTGACTGTATAAATTTGAAATAAAATAGATTAGACCATTAGATGATCAATAAAATATCAGAGAATGGGGGAAAAAAAGCATGATATAACAGACTCAGTTTATGTAAGTGATTGATTAGTAGATTTTCATTTTATCAAACAAAACACAAAGGAAAACATAATCCCGTCTAAACACTTTGATCCAAACTGAACCATAGATTAGCACCAGATTCAACTGGAATCATAAAATCCATAAAAGCCCTGATACCCAATAATTTATGGAACAAAGGTATTTCATAAAATAATCACAGCTTAAGATAAGAGTTCATTTCTGCCTTTACATAGTAACCCTTTACAGGCACTCATTCAAATACTCATATACTTAATATGTATTGGACATCGTCATCTACTTCCTCATTGGTTGCCATGACAACAGTCTCCCTCCACTTGCCATAAAACATCCAAGCAGCACTTGCTAAAAAGTAAACGCGTGCAATAAAACGACTGTAATAAGGTCATAAACGGACTAAAAATCACTCATATTCACTATTTACAGCTTCAAAATGTCTGTAAAAACTCTGAATCTCTGTATAGTTTTAGAAAAACCTACATGCTTCCTGTCCTTACCGAGGCACAGGATTGGCCCCATATTTAATGTTTGCAGAAATGACCCAAAATAGTCAGTTGCCTGATAAAAGGTTAAACAAATGATCCAGGAAAATAAAACACCAAATTCTCAAATCTAAGAAGCTGCAACTATTTTCTTGTAAAAACATTGTTTTTTTTTCTCCATTTAACAATTGCTACATTTTTTCAAATCCTGTTTTGAATGTGGTAAACAGAACTGATGGTGGATTATTCAAAGAAGAACCACAAAGACACCAAGCCTCCAGAGGCACAAGCCGAAGGTAAGAGACACCGACAGGGTTTGGAGCGTTAACGCTGATGATTGACGCTTGGTTTTTCTGCTGCTTTCACTTTCTGCTAAGATATAAACACCTGCAGTAATAAATGACAGGAGAAATAAATATTCTATAAATAGTGTTTTCCACCCCCTCCCCCCCACAATAGCCCTCCTTCTGGACCTGGACAGCATCAGCCCATTCCTCCAGGTGTCCGCTGACCTCCAGACGGTCCAGAGGGTGAAGAACCGGCTGGAGTACTCACCCAGTATACACCGCTTCACCGTAGCCCCCCAGGTCCTGTCGTCCCACTGCTTCTCCTCCGGGACCCACGTCTGGGAGGTGGAGGCCGAGGGATACTGGGACATCGCCGTGTCCTACAAGAGCATCCAACGACAGGGCAGAGACGCTAGTGCCTTCGGGAACAACCCCGAGTCCTGGAGCCTCATGCACAACGACAAAGGGAAACTGTCTGTCTACCACAACCGGGTCAAGAAGGCGTTGTCCGGAACCCTGCGCAGCAACCGGATCCAAGTGACGGTCAGTTTTGACAAAGGCAGCATCACCTTCAGCTCCATGGACATAAAAACCACCATGCTGCATGAGTTCAGCGCGGAGCTGATAGAGCCGTTGTGTCTGGGCTTGGGCCTGTACCGGGTGGACCCCACGAGCAAAGCCTCGATCATCAGAGCCTCCTGAACAGACCCGGGTCTGGTGGGTCACAGGCAGTCTGATCAGGGTGGATCAAGGCTCCGCCTCCGAGCACAACCCGTGTATTCTATTTAATTCAGATTCTAGACAATGATGACACATGAAATATGTCAAACAATAAAGGCTCACTTTCACTGAGAACGCAGCAAAAGCCAAACAAACAAACCTGCCTCAGCTGTATTTTAATAATTGAATGTCAATTTAATGTAAATATGTTGATCTTTATTTTAATATAAAAATGTGTACAGTACATGTTAAATACAGCTGTATTTGTGTCATGAAACTGGTCGACTGTCTTTCTTCAGCGTGAGGTGTCGTGGAAGCTGATCCTAATATGTGTCAGTGTTTTAATAAATGTCAATGTAATATCAGTAATAACTGATAAAATGATGCACTAAGTAAAAGAAAATGAAATGAAATCAAGAAGCTTCAAATGAAACAGATTTAGTCACATTATTCCCCATCGTTTGGTCAAATGGACTGTTTTACTGCAGCTGCAAAACCTTTACTTTTCCTAAAGTTAGGTTTTTTTTTATAAATGAACTTTTCCTTTTCAACAGGAAGCACATTCTTCCAGAGCTTCCCCAACTTTCAATTTCAGGAATGCAACAAGAAAAGAGAATACAAGGCTGCTTTAAACATTTTTTTTTTGGCTAATTTATTACAAAAACATGGATATCTGGCATTTTTCCCCAACCATAACATTGATCTGATCCAGTTTTTTTTATATAAAAAGGCAAAATGACATGTTTTAAGCCACTATCTTCGATACAAAAGGAGGCATACAATGGTAAAAAAAAATGCTCGTCTGATCAAAGTAACATCATGAAGTAAAGTCAGTTTCTCTTTCTTTGCCCAAGGACATGAAATCTCAAGAAGGGAAAATCCACAACAGTGAAAAATGTAGTCACTCTAATGTTTTCCTTAAAACACTGTCTGAAAAAGATAGTAAATGTACCATAAACAGGTATAAACTGACCTACGTGACCTTTTGATGTGTTTTCTAGCTGCCTTTAAGTCCATGGATGCTGTAAAACTACAGAATTTTTCAGTCTGTGGATCCTCTGGATGTCCAGAAACCACCATCAGCACTGGCCTTCTTTCCTAAGCGGCTGTCGTTTAGTAATCCTACCTGTTAATGACCCACAACAGTAACTACATGTCAACACGGACCCGACAGGGACGGAACCATGACCTCGGCTCATCTGCACTTTTACGCCTTCATCATCATCATCATCATAGAAGTGTTAGCGCCAACACCCACCGCTTCACTTCACTGCTGCCATGTTCTGGTTTCGGATGGAGCACCACGCCTTGAAAACATCCCTGAAATAAGAAGAAAAGAGCGTTGAGCTGTTGGTTTGAAGCTGCTTCACATTAAGGTGGACGTGGAAGTGTGGACACACACACCTGCAGTGAGTGGCCACACACTCGTTGCTGCAGTATTCTCGGTCCCAGTCGTCACTTTCTACGGCGGGGTTGTTACAGCCGGCCCTCACACACACGCTCTTCACGCCGTCGGTGGATTCGCTCACATCCATGTCGTCCTGGAAAAAACAAGACGGTTTTTGGTGTTCTGGATATTGTAGTTCCCTTGAAATGTTTGCAAAGAAACATTTCAATGCAAAGAAGTGGAATGGAAACAGATTTAATGATTCATTTTTTGTGTTTGAATTCATGGAGAGATAAGGAAACTGCAATATATGGACAAAAGTATTGGGACAGGTTGAATTCAGGCGTTTCTTTTCCAACAGGGGTCTGGGATAAAAACAATAACCACAAAAGTCAGACTATGGGTGCCAAAATACCTCAGAAATGGTTTTAATATCATTTCTCTCAACACAGATTTCTTATTTTAATCCATGACTATGATTTTAAATGTTCTACGTCTAAATTTCTAAAATATTTTTCCTTCTCTGACTGTAAATAATAATTTTTGACCATAACTAACCATCTACTTTTTTCACACTTTACTCAGGAAGAAAAATCTACCATGACACTTTAAGGACATATTGATGCTTCTATCTTAAATCACCATGAACAGGGCATCATCTAGTCATGATGTGTCCCAATATTTATGTCCATATAGTTTCTTAACATCCATATGTTTAGAAAATATATGGACATTTCAATACATAGTCATCAATAAAAACAAATTCGGTGTTGAGAGAAATGAAGAAAAAAAACACCATCTCTGACACATTTTGGAAGCAAAGATAATTGAAACCAAACTAACCAATGCAATGAAATTGATCCCAATATAAAAGGACATTATGTTTATCATTGTTTTGAATCCCAGACGCCTGTTAGAAAACAAACACCTGAACTCAACCTGTCCCCAAACTTTTGTCCTTTTTTCATGTACAACAGTTGCTTGAATGATCCAAGACGCCGTGACCCCGTGTGTGCAGGACTGAGGAACCCAAACATACAAACTGAAAGAGTCCATCAGGCAACAATGTTTTGGACTCTGACGGTTGTAGTGGGTTGAGTTTAGAGGAAAACAGACCGTATATCTATCAGTCCTCAAGCACCAGCTCAGGTTAGTTCTGTTAAAGCATGAAAAATGACTTTAAATGGAGGAACTTTCAACTATGAGGACGATAATATGGAAGAACCGGCTCCTAAAGCAACAAATAACAGAAAAAAAACCCAGTAAATTCATATTTTCAGTCTGGACTACAACCGCTGCTGCTGCTGAACAATTGTGTGGAATTGGAGAAATGTTGGTCTGAAGTCTGGACCTTATTTGTGCAAATGCGGGGATGAAACTAGTTATTAAATATGTTTATAAATGACCAGTTACCCTTTAATACTGATTAGTATAAATATGTTTATAAATGACCGGTTACCCTTTAATACTGATTAGTATAAATATGTTTATAAATGACCGGTTACCCTTTAATATCAAAGTGTGGGTGGACTTTCATACTTTACCTCTTCTGAAGGCAGTACATCCTCGTCTGCGTGTCCTGTTGTGTGGGCGGAGTTCACCAACTGTACTGCTACAGATGCAGACTGAGCCAATGCGGTGGCAGTCGACGCTGTGGCCGTGGTTGGGACAATAATAGGTAGAGCCTCTTTTCCCTGTAAGGAGGCGGGGACTATTTTAATCTGCAGAGGAGGTGGGGGTGTTGCAGTGACAGACACGGACACAGACAGGCCCTGTGTGGCGTTTCCCTCTCGGGGTTTGGCCTGTAGTGGCGGCGGTGCTGGTGCCATCTGCTGAAGCCGGGGCGGAAGCGGAGCGTTCTGCATCTGCTGCAGCGGCGGCGGCTGGCGTGCGGCGCCAGAGACCACAAGCGTGGGCTGCAGCGCCCGGACCCCCCCAGGCAGAACCGTCACTACCTGGCCCCCTGCCTGCAGCATGTGCTTTGGGATGATGATCTTTGTGATGGTCTGGGCCGGAGGAACGGCGGCAGGGACTGAGGATTTGTTTGCCCCCGTACGGGAACGTGTGGCCATTTCTGGGACGTCCAGGATGATGTTGGAGGCACAGATATTGGTGATGGTGTTTTCTTCAGGCATGTTATGAGCAGCAGAGGGGGGGCCTACTGGAATCTGACTGACCGCTGGTGGGAGTGAAGAGGATTCTGTCTCCATGTCTTCAGAGGAAGGCTGGGATGAAAAACATGAAATAGTCACTGCACCCCCTGCCCAAAATGAAGAGGTTCCAACCCACAGGTGAAAGGTCATACATTCTGGAGTTACTGTTTAGTTCCACGAAAGGTGGACATTTGTGAGGAAGCAGAGGAAGGCTTCGTCCACACACGAGTCAGCAATGCTCACACAAAACACAAGGACGATGATGCTCAAAGTCCACCTTCCCTTCCCCTTCATGTGACACCCCCCTCTTTTTTACTTTCTTCCTCTTTCTTATATTGTATGGGAATGTGTGTGTGTATGTGTGTGTAAGAAGTGTATTAATGTAAAAAAAGAAAACATGTTTCAGGTGTTCTCATATGACAAAGCCAAAATCAAACTGAAATAAAGACTATGTGAAGGAAAAAGGTAGACATAAGTTTTTTTCTTGAGTGTGGTTCATAGACTTCAACTCTAATTCAAGCTGGTTCTTTACGTTTCGACTTATTACAGTCGTATTAGTCTTCTGTGAAGTGCTTTGAACTGCATGAATTCATAAAAAACACTATTTAAATAAAGCGGGACTGATTGATCTAATCAAAGGTCCATACTGGGACAGTAGGTCTTACCTGTGACAGCTGGTTGGCTTTATAGGCTGCCAGAGCCTTCAAATACTCCTTTTTGGCAGCTTCAGTCTTTCTCTTATACACCTGGTGGAGACAAAACAAGCACAAATGTGGGGACTGTGTTATAGCTATGAAACAGAATGTAAAAGCAGAGTGAACAGGACACAGTTATACCTGTTTCTGCTCCTCAGCAAGACTGTCCCACATTGAAGCCACGATCTTTGACACCTCTCCAAAGGATGCGTTGGGGTTTTGGCCTTTAATGGCTGCCTGTGTGTCTCTGAAGAACAGGGCATATGCTGAAACTGGCTTTTGAGGCTCATTGGGGTCTTTCTTTTTTCTTCCTGTCTTTGCTGCTCCTGTTGGGGAGGCCAACGTGGCCGGCTTCCCCCCACCCCTGCGGGACGTAGTGGAGGAGACTGAAGATGGGGCGGTAAGGTGGGATGACATGTGGGAAAGGGCAGAGGAAGAGAAGGACATGGGAGAGTCTACAAGAACACTCCTCTGAGAGAAAGAAGAGTAAGACAGGAGAAGAATATGTTAGTTACAAATCTGGCTGCGGTGTAGAACACATGGGACGTCACGCATGAAACACTTCACCTTGAAATCGTCCATGTCTTCATCCTGCAAAGAACCTGCTGGAGATGGTGTCGCTGACAGCGGCTGCTCAGGTGTTTCTGAATGAGCGCCCATACTTTCACCTCCGAGACCCAGTGCCAACTCCGACTGGTTGATAGTGGTCAGCTGACTGCTTCCCAGGAGTCCGTGGCCAATGTCACCAAGTTGGACATCAATAGTCATGGGAGATGAACTGCTGAAATGTGAGCCAGTGGAAGTGCCCAGTTCCTACAGAGGCATCCAAAGACAGCAGAAGAGCAGGACAAGTTCAAGTGTGTTTATAACCAACAGTAAAATGAGTCAGTGCACAGACCTCAGACACACAAGATCTACATGAAGAACTACAGTCATGGTGAAGTTGAACATGAAGAAAAGACACATTTAAGGGACCAATTCAACCTCAAGTCCAGCATACGTAACCAGTTCCAAATACAGTGAGAGCTCTGCCCAAAAATGTGTGAGTAAAGCCACTTCCAAATACTCTGCATCCAGCCTCTGGAAGCAAATGATGGATTTATTCATGGAAGCTTTGTTCATGTCAAATCACACAGAATTGGTAGAAATTCATTAATTATAGTGTAAATCTAACATCCTGACAAACATTACAGGTGTAACTTGCATAAACTTAAGCTACATTGATGGATGAAGTGTTGCTTTTTTGGATTTGAGATAATGTGAGTAAATTAGAAATTATAAGACTCAACTCTACTGCACTGCATAAATGTGATGTGTAAGGTAAAAGTAAAGCATCTTTTAATCAAAGTAAGTTATTCTTAACATTTACAAAAGGTAGTTTCATTTGTGGGTCTTTTATGCCACTTAATCATCAGCAGGATTTGTGGGATCACAAATATTTTGGAAGCAATCATCTATTATCCAACGTTTACATCATTGTTAAACCAATGAAGACACACGTTTAGACTAACAACAACATTTGTAAAAAGGATCTTGAAGGAAACGGATGATTTAGTCCCAGAATGTATGTCTTAAGATGACCAGAGGGTATCTTTATAGCAAACAAGTGCACTAGAATGAACACCTAAAGCAGGGGTGTCAAACTCTGGTTCTCGAGAGCCAGTGTCCTGCATGTTTTATATAGGTCCCTCTTTCATCACACCTGGAAGCCATTACATCATTATCAGGCTTCTGCAGAGCTGGATGATGAACTGATCATTAATTGAATCAGGTGTGATGGAAGAGGGAAACATCTAAAACATGCAGGATACAGGCCCTCGAGGACCAGAGTTTGACACCTGTGATCTAAAGTCTCATCATCACATATGAAGGCTTTATTTTTCTGAACAGAGACACTCACCAGAGCAGAGGAGCTCAGCAGGGCTCCTCCTCCACTTTGACCTATGGACCCCAGGTTCAGCTGCTCCAGGCTCTGGGACCCAGAGTTAACGAAGGTGGAAGCAAAGGACGGGTCATTGGCTTCCACCACCAAGTTACTAACCAGGCTACGGGAGCCCGGAGGGCCAGTGTCTGGGCCCTCAGACAGTTCGAAGTGGGACACCGCATCACTGATACTCAGAGCCGGGTCCGGGTCCAGAGAGATGGGGGGGATCTCAAAAACCTCATCGCCGAGACTGGGAGTGTGGAAGGTGTGCTGGAATAAATGAGACAGAATGACTGAAGCACGTGCATTATGTTCAAATGATGATGGTGATGATGATAATGAGCCTCACCTCTGCGGACAGAAAAGGGTGTCCACCTCCACTGATGGCCAGATAACTGTCGCCGCCTTCTGAAAACTGAAACATGTCATTAGCAGAAAAGCAGTGGGAGCTGGAGTCCAACAGACTCAAAACCTTCACTGACCTTGTTTTCCTCCGGGTATCCACCGTATGTTTGGGGATTCAGAAACTCCGAATCCACATTTTGAGAACATCCATCCGAAAGCTCAGAGTAAAAATTAAGGTCCATGTTGAAGAGCTCTAACTGAAAAAATCGTAATCGATTTGAGAATATGAATTACTAAACTTCTTTTGACCCATTTAGGCCAACAAACGTCACACAAACTAAAGGCTATCAGCTAGCTAAGTAGCTAACACTCCCACCGGTTAGCAAGCTATCAGCTAGCTAAGTAGCTAACACTCCCACCGGTTAGCACACGGTTACGGTCCAGTAGATCCGCTAGCATTTAGCTACATTTCCTTTTCCTGCCAGTGAGAATAATGAGGAGAATAATGGGATGTTTGGTGATGATATCAGTGAGCAAAACAATACTAATGGCACCAAACTACTACGTAAGATCCCCGGGGCAGAGCGTTTAAAGGAGGCCCATTCATATGTGAGCATAGCACACCCTCCGTCCGTATCGAACAGGAGACTTTAGCTCCAGACGCATTCACGGGCTACGGGAAAAATCACCATTAATTCAAACGCCTAACGGAACAAAAGCGTAAGTGACGGTTAACTTCCTGAGATGTGATGTTTAGGAACACAAAGGAGCGTTTTGACAAAAAAACTGTAAAACCGAAAATTCATTCATTTTTAGTTCATTATGGTCTTGTTGGGACGATTGGATAGTTTCTTGGACACCAAATGCCAGACTGTGTTCAGTTCTCATTTTTAAGCCTTTATAGCCTTACATTTTTAATATAAATATTTTTCAAATAAGTAGAAAAAATAACTCCTGAAATTGACAAATTGATTCCCAGTACTGTACAGACTTCTTCGGTTATCTTTAGTTTTGTTTTTGAAGGGTTGTCATGCAAACATATTTATTTCTCAAAATAGAAAGTATATGCTAAATATAAAATACACATTCTACGAGTAAAATCTATATTTCGTGTGACCTCTGTTCCCATAACTAAAAAGTAGTCCAAACAAAATGAAACTTTTGACATGCCTTGAACGAACCCATTGTAATTCAATATTAGTGCAAATCTCATGTGATGTGCCCTAAATTGTTCAAGACACCTGTTTACTTTTACTCTAAAGAAGCTGTCTGATAATACTGTTAACACATTTAACATATATTCCAGTTACATCATATATATTGAGACTAAAATAACCACATTAAAACAGCAATCTTTAAGATTTAGCCAAAGACTCTTTCACTGCTTCTCCGTTATGGGTGTATAGATACGTGAAAATCAAACGTCTAATCAGCTCCAAACTAATCACAAAAACAGATTAAACATATTTCATTTGGGGAGTCCAGACTATCCAAAACACTTTGTAATAGAATGGTGGTTGCTACATACCTTACTGTATGTCACTGTTTTGCTCATCATCTTAGATTGTTTAGGTGGTCAGCAATTCTATTAACTGGTTAAAGTAGGAGATGACTCTTCAGGATGTCTCCTACTGCTTAATGAACAAATTCAGTAATAAAAGGCTGAAACCTGTGTTTATCTTAATCTCCTTAAACCTCCTCAGACTCTCAATAACTGGACAGCAGTGCCCTCATGTGGCCAAATTGTAAAACTACCATAAAGTAAAAACACTGTAAAAGTGATGAGGCATCAAGCCTTCTGGAAATAACCACACATTTAACATATAAAAAATCAACATATTTAAAGTGAAAACATCTTATCTACAGCGTCCAAGAGTGACATTCAAATATTGAAATAAATACTCATTTTGCACCCTGGTTTTCACACAGACATGACACTTGCCTTCTATGTTTAATTCCCGATTGAGAAGTTATCCAATATTTGTGGGGTGCAGCGATGCAAATAATTATTGGAACATCTGGTAGTTTTCTGTAACAGTTCCTTCAAATACTGACACCATTATTATGACCACGAGCTACATTTCTAATGTTTAGAACACCTTAAGTGACTTTCTAACTCAACCATAAGACAGTTTAAGGATGGAGTTTTTGGTTTTTCATGTGGAGAGGGACAGTGATAGACCAAAAGTCAAAGCAGCTGATCAAAATACAGCCTGAATCCCCCTGGATCAAATGAAGGGACAGAAAATGCATTTGACCACGTCCCAGGAGTCCACTATTTCCAAAGCTGGAGGTTCAGTCTCATCTTTAATGCTGCTATGGACTGTGTAAACAAAGATCAGCTCGACTTATTTCAATCTGTCTGCTTCGGAATGAGATCATTACCCACCTAAAATAAGCTTTTATCATTTCTGTCAGTTGTTTCTGGGACTTTTGTTGCTTGATTACCAGTCTGACCGCAGGACTTGCTGTCAGTATGTGTTCTGCAAACATCATCTCTGCATAAAGACTCCCACAAGACCTGCAACAACTCATCTGTTCAATTAGTTCATGAATATTCTGATTAGTGGAATTGTTTTAAAGACAAAAAAAAAAAAAATCAAACTTCCCCACTTCTAGCATAGAATGAGAGAATATTCTGTGATTACTGTCCTCTTTTGACAGAACACTGAATATTTCTATTAAAGTTATTTTATACTTTGGGGAACATATTTCTGACTGTAGACCAAACAACTGAGAAAATAATCGACAGACAAGAATGAAAGGAACTGTTGCATCCTTAAGTCCAACTGAACACCCGATGACATACATTTATGAACGGAGGTTTAACTCCCATCTTCCAGCCGGCTCAGTTTTATTGATACCATGTCTATACAAACTGCTCTATCTACTGTACTTCATAGTTACAAACCGAGTCGAGAACATCCTGGTTAAAAAAATAATCCAGTGGATGAATGCTTCTTAGAACATCTGCTTCATTAAAATCACAATAACACACATGGTCGTGCTTTCACTGTAGATTGCTGTTATTCATGTCACAGATACAGTCAGATCATAAAACAATAGTAACTCATCGCTGTCATCTTTGCACCATAGTACACAACTGACCAGCTCTACATTGTACAATACACCCACCTCTTCTAGTACTGCTTCAGTAACTAATACGTCACTTTCCCCATCTCCCTCCCTCCCTCTCGACCCCACCCCTCCCACAGAAAGAAAACAATAACAGTACATCCACACACTGGATCCCCTTGTAGTTCACAGACTCATCTGGACAGAGAACATGTGACCAAACGAGATCAGGGGTTTGTGGGATCTGGGTTTAGGCTCTGCACAGTACACATGTCCAGTTTCATGTAGCGCTAGAGGACCAGCATTGAGGTTTTTTAGATAAGAAAAGGGAATCTGTACAGCAGGGGTCCCCTTTTGGTCACGGCTGGGAATGTGATGGGAATTCAACGGATCTGGAGGAGGACAAGGTGAGATGATTTGTGAAATAACAAAGCTCAGCTTTTTGCCATTTTGTCAGAGGTTAGAGAGAAGGTAGAAGGACAGATAGATGGAACAAGTGTGACGGATGAAAACAAAAAAAAAAGATGGGTGCAAACATCCTCCATTCATGGAAACAAATCCCTATATAAAATAAATGAATAAAAAGGAGCAACAGAGACACGTTCATCCATAATTTGATACATAATACAGTAAAAATAAATGAGGAATAACATGATTCATGTTCAAGAAGGGGACTCAGTCTGATGTGTTCAGTCAATCCTCTGAACTTGATGAGGAGTCAGTGTCCTTCTGTGCTATGATCACATCGTCCAATAGCGCCTCTTGATCCGAGCTGTCATAGTCTCCTTGAGAAAGGCTGTCTCCACCCTCCATTTTAACGTCAAAGTCTGGACTGGTGAGGAAGTGATGGGTGGTCTCCAGGTCCTCCTCGTCCATCATGTATGCGCCGTCTGACACCAGAGTCTCCTCCTCCACCCCATCCAGGTTGGGGTCTTCGGGAGCAGGCTCTGGAGTGTGATGGTGGTGGTGGTGGTGGTGATGGCGGCGTCTGCTTTTCTTGGGGATCTCCGAGTGCTCCGTAAGCAGTCGGTGGAAGAGGGTCTCAGGCAGGAAACCCTTCAAGAGAAAACACAGAAACTTTCAGGGGGAAAAACGTGGCAGCTGCTCTTCATGTCACTAATACACTTTCCTGTGAGAAGCTCAAATGTTTCTGTGCTTAAAGCAGTGATATTTGTCTTTTTTCAGTGGAATTGGTTCCTTTTCCCACATTTCCCTGTGGTCTCCATAAACTGTAAATGCTCTGCTTGGGTCTGAATTCTTCATTCATTCAACTCCGCAGGTCCATCTTAAATCCTATGTCTGAGTAATGACACCAGAAAGGTGGTTTGGAGCGCTGGCCCTTTAAATGCATATCAGCCACTTCAGGCCCAGCCCCCTCCAACTCGATGAAAGCTCAGTAAGAGATGTGCTGATGTGTGCCAGATGTCTGAGCAGCTCAAATGTCTGGACTAGAGCCCAGCTGATTAATCGGGCCAATTATAGGGTCTCACCGATTAATCGATATTGGCCAACATTATTAACTTAGCTCCATGTTCATGTTCCTCGTCTTGCACAAAAGGCACTGAGCTTCAAATTCATTATTTTCCAAGCACTAAATGCATAGTTAGAGCTCAATGTCATGGAACTCGCCCTTTATCATATTAGAGGACACTAATAGAACAGGGTTTGTGCAGGTATCGGTAAATCTAATCTTATGCTTTTTAATGTCCTTTTTAATGCCACTTTAAACCCACTTAATGTCCTTTTTAATGCCACTCTAAATACATTTAAGGCCTTGATTTTCTCATAATCTATGTAATGACTTAATGCTGTTTAATGACCTGCACAAACCCTGTATAAACTTTAAAAAAGGTGTTATGACTTCTAGAAGCAGCTCTTTCTATTAAGAGACGCCACATCGAACATGTCTGACAAAGTGTGACCTGATGCATGGTTTGCATTCATGGTGCTTAGTTCTATGGCGGCTTTAGTTTGTAGTTTCAAAATAAATCTAAAAGTACACCAGTATATTAGATAAAAATAACTTTGCAATACAATTAATTTTCCCAGATATTTTAAGGTATAAAATTCAGATTTTATACTTTAAGACATTTTATTCCTAGTTCTGTTAAACAGGGTTCTTACAGGTTTTTATAATTTAAGACTTAAGACCTCTTTAAGATTACTTAGAACAGAATTTAATGCCAACTTCATGTCCACACTGGCAAATGTTCATGACTGCTAGAAGGAAAATGTACTTATTTACTCCAATGTCTTGATTCCCAGCGTTTGGAGTAATTTCCTACCAGGACCGGAGTTAGCGATAATTGGATCCTAATTTCAATATAAATTGTCCAGTTGGAACGAGTGGAACTGATTCGACCAACATTACTGTCGTTGCAGCTTGGACTCATTTAAACACAATGCAGCGAACATGTTTATGGAAACACAACTAAAGCCCTACCAGATCAAATGGAAAACTTTTTACAGAGTGTTTTTTAAGGTATTTCAAGCAGATTTGTAAATCCAAGACGTCGAGGGCTGTTTAAGACTGTGTGGGAACCCTGGTGAAAGTATGAACTCTGAACTTACCGACTTGCGCACAGTTTCAGACCACTCTGGTGCTACAACGTTATCGGGATTCTCTTCCAGATATTCCCTCAGATCTTGAAGCATTGGACAGAAAGCAGCTCCAACCTACAGCACAGAAACATTCATAGATTAGCCCGGGACAACACAGCTCTTATGCCAGCACAGAGCTAAGTGTGCTCCGTCTCACCTTCTTTCCTGTCCTCATGTTAATGAGTTTGACCTTTTCACTGCCTGTTATGGCTTTGTCTGCCCTCCTCCTCCTCTTCCTTTTGCTCCTGTTCACCAGAAGCTGAAGAAATGACACAGAGCAGAGATAAGGCCCAGGATTCAACCTTGAATCTAACACACCATCAGTCCAGTCAGTCGAAGGCTCACCTCCAACATGTCTCCTTCCACCTCATAGTCCGGGTTCTCCTTCAGCCAGGTGGGCGGGTCCCTGCGCCGTGGCGTACGTTCGAGTGGATCAAGGATTCCGTCTGGGTCTGATAACTAAAACAAACCAACAAACAGCTGTTACCATTCCAACAGTACCATGAAGCTGTGCAGTAGGAGCTGTTCGTGCTTTAGAGGAACGTGTCAAGCTCATACATGTACCTCTTGGTCCTTGCGCCGTTTGCGGCTGCTCTCTCCTCCTGACCCATTGGGCATTAGCGCCTGCTTAGAGAAGGTCAGTTTCAGCCCTTCCTCCTGGCAGAATGAGAGACACAGAGGCTTCTAATTGAGCCAAAACCTACAAAACAGCTGTTTTTTCATTTCAAATACATAAGTTTTGTGGAAATGCTTTACTGCCGACTGTCAAGTCCCATTCAATGCATTAATAATGAACCTTTCAACAGTACAGACTGTCAGTGGGGTGGAGGTGGTAGATGGTGAGAAAAAAAGCCTGACTACAGACAAAGGCCAGAACTGAATACTTCAAAAATATGACCAAAATTTGGAGCAAAAAAAATAACAGTGACGAATGCTAAAACTGTTGAATGTCTGAATTGTACAAGCATAGAAGCAACTCAGATCTGTGTGAAATGTTTTGGCTGGTGTATGTCTTCCTTTAAGTCCACTTTTATACAGGTGACAGACCTAAAATTGTGTTATTTCATCCTCCTTTGTACTCTCACCTTAAGGAGTTTGACTGTAAACTCTCCATCATCTCCTTCTGCCCCTGGGCCAACAGGCATGCCGGGGGGTTTGCGGATCATCCTGGTGAAAGCCATCTCATCTACCAGCTCGGAACTTGGGTTGAGCTGAGCTTCAGGCACGTAGCGCCGCCCTGAGGGCCACTGACCGGTCAGCACGAGCGTACACAAACTATCCAGGCGGTTGATTAACACCCGATCCTGAAATGAAGACAACATGGCCATGAATCGTCTACGAGGACAGACCCATGTCGCACTGCTAGAGACATCAGTGAAGTCTAGTTATTATGATACCTTAGGCCAGTCAACTCTGAGAGGATCAGGAGGTGGAACGCCATCCTGAGATGGAGTCATAGAGAGTAAACTGTTTTCCTCATCCACGTCACAGACCTTCATAGCACCTACAAGGAAAAAATTAAAAGAAACCTGAAGTTCACCTTAAAAGTGACAAGCCGTGTTTACAAAATTCAAGATTCTTTTTTGTCATTCTACACTGGTATGATAAACGAAACTGCAATCCACAGGATAATAACATGTACATGTAAAAACACACATTTAAAAAAAGAGAAAATAGAAAACAGCAAAGTGCAGATAAAAAATTAACTAACATAGAAGAGGATGAATGACTGAATATAAATAGATACAATGTTGATTCAATAAAAAGATTAATTTAAGAAAGCGAATACATGAGCAACAAGAACGGCAAGAAGGACAGTACAATGGAAGTAGAAACTCAAATTCCACATCAGAATATGACACATTCTCAAAGCTTGATTTCTTACCTCCTTCGACCTCTTCCTCACTCTCCCCACTTTCATCGCTGCTGCCTGATCGCTCAGAAGATGAAGAGCCTGAGTCAGATTCTGAATCCGAATCAGAGCCTCCTTCTCCGCCTCCCTTCCTTCCCGTTCTGCTTCCCCTCCCTCTGCTCCTCTTGAAGCTCCACCCCTGCCCCTGGGCTTTGTCGTGGTGACTCAACGGCGTGCTCTGCAGGTTGGTTGTGATTTCACCTCCAAGTAACTGGATGTCCTCTTCAGGTCCCATTTCCTTCACACCAGTGATGATGTCCTCAGCCTTTGGTTGGATGAGGGGCATCATGGGCGGTGCCTGGGGCGGAGGAGGGGGTGGAGCTTGCTGGTTCTGGATGAACTCTTCGCGGACTTGACTGAAGGTGAACTGTGGGTCTGAGTAGATGGAGAGCTCGGTGCGGCTGACGCCATGCAGAGCAGCACCCAGCATGAGCTGCCGATCGTGGTCCGGTATGTTCCACCATGCAGGCAGCTCTGGGGTGGGAGGGGCCAGCGGCAGACGCTCCTCCAGGGAGGGGTGGGGTAGGACTCGCTCACGGAGGCGTCGCAGGAGGCTAATGCGGTAAAGTGTACGGGAAGCACGCTCCTCAGTTATGGGAGCCACAGCAGTCTGGGAAACTTCAGGTGGTTCTAAGAAGAAAAGAATGATTGTTCAAATCATTACTGACAAATGTAAGACTGGCTTTAGATGCAGAGAGAAAAGTCAACACACTTACTAGCCCTGGCCTGCATAAACCCTGGAATAACACTTGGAATAAACTTAAGGACAGGTGGCCCCAGCCTTTTTTCCACTTAAAGCTCAATCATATATAGCTCGAGTCCACCTGTGCTGTCTGAGTGTTCATACAGACTATACGTTTAAAGATATTTAGATGTGGAAACTGTTAAAGTTTTCATTTCATATGGTTACTGCAAATACTGGTAGAAGATGGATCTTTGCATTGATAACTAATCAAGCCATTTCATTAATCAATTCCTCTTGATTAAAAAAAAAAATAGCATGTCTATTACTTTGAGGAAAACTACATAAAAAGGACTTTTTGAATTACATGTAGATCACTATGCCGACTTATTTTAACAGACATAACCCTCTTGACAATACATGCAGCAGTAGCCCACCTTCACCGTGGCCAGGACGCAGGTGGCAAACCCTCCGACACATGGCAACAAAAGAACGGAAATAGCGACTCAAACTCTCATCAGTTTTTTTGTCCAGTCGCGCAAATGTACGGAAGCGGGTCCAGTCAAATTCAGGTTCTCCAGGTTCAGGAGGACCAGGCTCTCTTTTTATCTTCTCCACACCGAATGTTGAGACCACGCGGTAGAAGTCACACTCCTCCCTACGTGTCCATCTGTGTTAAACAGAGAAAATCAGAGGAGTGGAATAAAAAAATGTCATTGTCTGAAATGAAAAATGAGACTTTAGAAAAACAAAAGGACAACTGATGCTACTCTATAAATCCAGCTAATTTAAATACACCACAATTATCCAGAAATATCCCATTTGATCATTTATTTCATACAAAAGTCTAGTAACACATTAATCTAACACTTATAAACATCTTTTGTGGCTTAGTTATTCTTCCATCTTAAATACCTTTTTTTAATTGTTTTGTGTTTTTATCTTTAAAATTACATCATAACTTTCTGTACTTTAGACCCAGAAACTCATAAACACTCAGTGCAAAATAAGTATTTTCTTGCAAAAAAAAAAAAGAAGAAAACTCAAACTACATTGAGAATAAGTGAAAATGAACTGAATAGGGTGTACAGTTTGTGGGTCTACCTCTGCTGGCGTTCCTGCCGTGCGATCTCTTTCAGTTTGCTGGCCTGTTCACATCTCCTGCGCCTGCGGTCACCCTTCGCCTCAGCTTCGATCTTCAGCTGCTCCTGCCTGTAGCTGCGCTGGTAAGCGGTGATCAGCCGCCGTAACCGTGCAGTTAGTGATGAGCTGGAAGGCCAGTCACATGGGCCGCTCTGACTGGACGAGGTTTCCATGACCACCGGGCCCGTCTTGTCTTCCACAGAAATCTCGTCATCCACGTTCATAGAATCGGCCTTAAAAGCAAAAATAAACTCACTCAATTGCTGATTACACTAGATGAGTCTCAAGCAAATGTGGTACATATCTAATGAAATGTGTGATATTCAGCAGTGTTTGTGTGCAGACACTACAGAGCTCGTACATACCTCCTCATAAAGTTCTTTTGCGTGTCTTGATGCAGGCTTGAACTCTGGGTCCTCTGAGTACTTATCATAGTCAGCGCTGTACAACGCAAACAACAAAGCGAGATTAAGGAAGGAACCAAACCTACGCTGGAAAGCACTTTGATCTGCTCTACATAAATACTAATGCTGCTACTATGTACACGAGATCTACATGTATGAATGTCTCTAGTAAATAAATACAACAGGTCCTGAACCAAACTGTTGACTCACTCATCTCCCAGCTCAGCATCACCAGTGTGCTGCTCTGCATCAATGGCCTTGTCATCAGGTCGACCTGCTCTTTCCAGGAAGCAGAGGCAGGGATCAGCGCGCATGGTCGTGTACATCTCATAACCTGGTGACAAACACACAGTACATACCATTAAACATAAAAAATGTGGCCAATGCCCCTGTGCTCATACAGGCAGCCGTTATAATGCTTACAATGTATTAAAATACGGTACTACATGGAAAGTTCTGAGGAACAGTTCTTTATGATATACTGGTATGTCTAATCCCCAGAAGGCACCAAAATTCCAAAAGACACTGAAAAGCACCAAGACGTCCAGCATTTAATGCTGAACTGGCTGGAGGAGAAACTGTTTTAGTGAAAAACTAGAAAAATAAACAAAGTTGTAAATAAATTGTTTACAAAGGCAAATTTAATAAAGTGATAAGTTTTGTGCCCAGTGCTTAGATCTAGCCATTGAACCAATTGGAATTGAAATCCAAAATGCACATGTGAGAGAATAGAGATAGTCCAAAAAATACTCATGTGTAATTTTCATGTCCTTTGCACCATATTACATGTGGATTTATGTAGGAAAATATAAAAATGTGGAAAATAGTTTGTCTTTTATCTCAGTAAGTATTTCTTTTTCAAATAGACCAAAAGTGCTTCCAAAGTTACTTCATAACATTAGTCTAGAGCTGGTTTTAATTTTTAGGCCCTCCATCCTGTTTTTAGGACCAGTTTCACAGCAGAACCTGTTTCAAATTCACCTGACAGGTCAGATTAGATCCTTTGGTGGGCCAGTTTTAGCCTCTGGCCTGTTTGACACCCCTGGCCTAGACCATATTCTAACTGTGGTGATGAAACTGTCAACTGAGCAAGAAATAAATTACTATTAAAGCTCCTCACCATGTTTGAATACACCAGCAAGCAGTGAGCGGTCTGCCTCTGTGTCCCACCAGCCTGCAGGTACTTCCTGTTGCTCCATCTCAGGCATCCAGATATCCACATCCCTGAAAACCCCATGACAAGACATTGAGCCCCACAAAGACCAGCCATGAGTGCACTTGGGTGTAAAAGGTACTATATGCGATACCTGATGTCGGCTCCTTTTAGGACAGAGTCAGCGTGTTCACCGATGACCTCCTGTTTCAGGTAGTAGAGCATACGCACCCGCAGCAACACCCTGAAAGACAAGAGCGCAAGTTTTGTGGGTGAAACACAATGAAAGAAATTCCAAACACACAGACAGAAGTCATCAGAAATAGCTGAGGCTTCACTCACTTGTTACACTGATGCTTGAGGTGTTTACGGTAGCTGTCGTCCAGCAGCAGGGTGTCAGGGTTGTATTTGCGGATCCACTCCACCTTCTGTACGTCAAAGGTGCTCTGGGCCTTCACCCTCTTCCCCTTCCTTCCCCTGGGAACGGGGATAGACAGGCCTGTGAAGAAAAAAAAATGTGTCACTGATTATTATGACAGAATGTCTCTCATGACAAAGGACTTACATCTAAAGAAAGGGCTTTATTTGTTCCAAGCAAACAGGGTTTCTGCAGCTTTCAACTATTTAGTTCAATGAATGTAATTTTAAGACCTATTGGGAATATTTGTGTTCAAACCTGATCTTGTTCAACTTACACCTAATAGATTTAAGTATCATTGCCAGAAACACTGAACTTTTCCTTTGAAGAGAAAACAATAGCCCATAGACCACATTTTATAGTTTTGTTTGTTTTTTGACCCCTTCAACACATTCAAAATCAAAACTGAAGTTAATACAACTTATAATCAAACCCATTTTAAGAGCTGCCTAAAGGCCTGAAATTCAGGAGTTTTAGAGTCTTTAAACAGATCCTGGCAAACTCCTTTCAAAGTTCTAGTTAAAGAATCGTCCCTGTTCGACACATCCACCTCCTTACCAGAGTGGTTGAGTAGTGTTTGAGGTTCACGTCCATTCTCTGGGGGCGTGATCAGCTCCCAGATGAAACTTTTGATGTTTTCATCGCCGCGGTAGTGGAGCAGACAAAACACCAGAATGACACGGCAGATCGTCTCCACATCACGTTCACTCAGA
Organism: Ostorhinchus cyanosoma; assembly: GCA_029814465.1. Taxonomy (NCBI): domain Eukaryota; kingdom Metazoa; phylum Chordata; class Actinopteri; order Kurtiformes; family Apogonidae; genus Ostorhinchus; species Ostorhinchus cyanosoma. Next base: position 21,725 of record JAPTYQ010113857.1, read on the forward strand.
CGCCGCTTACATCTGGCATGAGACAGGATGTCCCTCCAACGACCCCAACTGAAAACCATGACAACACAAAAAGTGTAGAGAGTAAACTGACAAATATTTGAAAAAAATACATTTGGCATATATTTCTGTAGTAAAGCCTGCGTACCCGTAGACAAGCAGATGTTTCTCCACTCGGAAACAGTCCGTTCGACCGTAGCCTCCTCCGCTATGGCGGTCTGATCGTCTGGAGGAACGGGACTGTCTTGAATTGGCAGGTGGATACTCGTCATCGCTGTCCAGATCAGACAGTTCTCCACCTTCACCTCGTAAACTTGAGTACTGTCGGGTCTGCTTGCGTACTCGTGGAGTGTCGATCACGAGGGTGTTCTGCGGATGGAGGAACAACTCATTTACATGTCAGATCAAGCAAAATGCAGACACGTATATCAGCTTATGCACATAAAGTAGCATCACACACTTGCAGAACCAATATTAATCACCTTTCGGTTGATGGAGTCCATGTCGATGTCAGCTTTCTTTGCCCACTTCTGCCAGAATTCAGGGTCATCAAGAGCAATGTCATTGCGGTTTTCTGAGGCCACAAAGCTGGCCTTGGAGAATGTGGAACCCTTGCCCTCGCTCTCAATAGTGATGGTAGTGGCTCTTCGCTGAAGGATCTGGTCGATGTCTTCCTCACAGAAGCGGCTGCCCTCATCGTTCTCGTCCATGATGGCGGCGTAAGCTCCTTTTCTCAGCAGATCTTCGATCTCTTTCTTGGAGAACTGCTGGATCTGTTGCAGGTGACAAACAAACAGCCATTTACACACTGATCCTGAGCTAATTCACACAATCCTTTCACTATCACACACAATGCAACACAACTGACAAACTTAACCCTGCAAGTTCACGTGTACAAGTTAACGCATTAGTGTACAACTCACCCCATTGACATTGCTGTCTTTGTTGCCACTCATGCTCTGTAGAACAGCACGGTCCAAACCCAGCTTCAAACTGGCTTTATCCAGCATTTCCCTCTCATAGGAGTTCCTGGTGATCAGGCGATAAACTTTAACAGCCTTGGACTGGCCAATACGATGGCATCGGGCTTGGGCCTGGACAAGAAAAATCAGGTCAGAAATAATGCTAATAAAACTTACTATCGAGGGTATGCGTTTACGTCACTCTTATGTCACTCACGTTTTAATGCATTTTAAAAACCGCATTTTAAAATTTTTATGTCTTTGCTTCCGTGTTTAAATCCAGGTTAAAAACTTTCCTCTTTTCATGCCCTTCTTCAATTTGGTATTATATGTGGCTCTCTTAGTTCCAATCTCACATCACTACTGTACAGTAAAGGTCTTTTTGT
>JAPTYQ010113872.1:0-17278 GCA_029814465.1 Ostorhinchus cyanosoma
ATTCCCAAACCTTCTCAGTGGTCAGTGATCAATGAATGTACAGTCCTGGAAAAAAGTTTTCGGACACCCTTAAAATTTTACACAATCTCAAATATAATCCAGAAATATCTGCAAAACATTTTTCTTTGCGTTTCAAAAGATGTGGCAGCATCAGACAAACAGACACAAATGATTTTTTTTGTTTCTGTTTATGGTTTATAAGAAAAAAACTAAACTAAACTAAATTATTGACAGTTTCAACATGTCATGTCCTGGATGTTTTTCTATTGAAATGTCCAGTTTTGACCTCGACAGAACAGAGCAGGTGCAGAAGGGAGCATGTAGGACTTAAGAATGATTCTTAATGCAATATATCACAAATGCATGGGGTATCCAAAGACTTTTTTCCACCATTGTATGTTTAATTACTTACTGTATTAATTTTATACAGTGAATTATATAAGGAAAAAATATATTTGTTTCTATCAACATCCTGATTTAAATTAAGTGATTACTAAATATTCAACCTTCAGGAGTTCAGTCTGCACAGCACAGAGCTTCAGTCCACACCGGTGAATGACTCTGGTGGACAGGAGTCCTGGAGCATCTGGGTCCAGTGGGACATAGGCGGCTGGACACTGTAGGATTCTGTTAAACAACATAATAACACTACAACTCAGCTAAGACATTGGGTAATACATTTCAAACTGCTTCACCCTAACATTCACGTGTGATAATAAATATATCAGATGCTATTTGGTGACATTAGGGGGTAAACTATGCCAGTAGCATCAGTGAACTCACCCCAGAATCCAGACTGGTACAAACAAGTCATCGGAGCAGTACAGCCCGATCACACCCTTACTGGGGGAGCAGCTCTTCTTAAGAATACAAGACAATTCTTCGGCATGTTTAGACAGGTCTCTGTACAGAAGAGAGCTCGATTTCCCCGAAACAGACCCACAGTATGTCACAGCTGTCCGGTCACGGTGAACGGATGCAGCGTGGGCAACAAGCTCCTGCAGGGTCATTCTCAATAAACGACTCTGACTCTATTTACTCAGCACCGTGCGACCTATACATTATTCAATAAAAGGCTAAGGCATGTTTTGTTTTCATTTTGGTGGCCAGCACACGTTAGTCGCGTAAATATGACGTCATGACGCCTTAACATGGCTACATTAAGTGTAATCTGTAAATCTGTGAATGTGAAACTTTATCTATCTTTTCAGTCATTTCATCAACTTGAAGACCATATATACAGTCTTTGTGGCAATGTGTGCTTATCAAATGGTCTAAACCGATTAAAAGAGAGTGTTTTTCAGACGTATGTTTGAAGTTTGAATGTATTAACTTTATTGCACAGAATGTAGAAGATATGACTCATGTTTATTTGAATGTATTGCTACCAGTATATGTCATATCACAACCAATACCAAAATGAGAATTATTGCTGGCTGCATTTAAAATAGGTTTTATTCTACGATGAACGTATTAATAAATAGTTTTAAGAATATATATTCTCCTACTCGCATTGAAAGCACCACGGGTTCTCTGACCAATCATCTTCCTCTATTTGGTAGAAGAAAACATTTTAAATTTGAAGCGCCTTTCTTTGGATCAGCCACTAGTTTTATGACATTTAATCACCTACAAACTATAAGAAACTACACGTTAATCTAGACAATGGACGAGAATTTTCAGAAGCAATTCTACAATAATGGGCTAATCTATAAAAGGTCACTGGAACGAATCATAGCTAAGGTATGCTGACGAATTTTTCAGATAATGTTTTTGGGGAAAGTCAGCTGGCTAGCTAACGTTAGCTTAAGTTTCATCCAAGAAACCGAGTGTTTTACTCAATGCATTTGCTTTCAACAGTATTCCAAGCTGCAAGACCAAGACGGAGGCATAGAGGTGGACCTCAACAACACGAATATGAGAAGTAAGTTAGCTACACATCTATTAACGTAATAGCAGCGTTCCTGCTAACTGTTAAGATGCTGGCGCTAAACATTTGGAAATAACGTTCGACTCATTGTCGGGTAGATGAATATTACCGAAAATGAAGATCCAGATTAGAAGGCTGTTTATCATTTAGTTTAATGGAGTACATTTACATTTAATATTGTGCCTTCTAGCGTTACTGTTCTGCTTCGATTGTCATGATAGTGCATTGGATGGACTGATGCTTTCATTACAATATGATAAAGTACATTTTCAGCAAATGAAATGCAGCCTGTCTCATAGTCTCTCTCTCTCTCCTTTTTTCAGCACTACAGCGTTACTTGAGGCAGTCAAAAAAGAAGCTGGATGAGCTAGAATTAATGGTTAGTTTTGCCATGAAAACTGCAGCCAAAAACAGTGATCTGTTGAGTATAAAGTAGCACTAAGCTTTTAGGTTTTGCAGCTTTGATGATGCTTTTACCTAATATTAAGAGTTCTCTTTTCCTCAGAGCCCAGCAGATTCAAGAGAGGAGTCAATGAAGTGTAAGTGTTCCTACTTGAAAATGGCAAAATAGAACTTATTTTATGTTGAACAACATAATTCCTGTTACAATAATAATGCAACTACTTAAATATTTCTTCCAATGCAGCACAGGACATTACAAAAGACTCTCAGGTAATTCCTATATCTGATGGATCATTTTAGAAACTTATGTTAAAAATATAAAGTCCCAAGTTTCTCAAATCCATTGTTTCTTTTTTGTTTTTCTTTACAGTTGGATGTATCACATCATGAAAAAGGAGATCGTGAGATGTCAACTCACCAGTTCTCTGATCAGGATGATGGTAAAAGTTAATTACTCATTGACTTGTTTGAAAATTGTTATGCAACTAAATGACTGACACAAAAAGTACAGGTTGAAAACATGGCTTACTTCTCTGAACACAATTTATGAAGTATTACTCATTGTAGTCCACCCAGTAATAGAAAAGTGATCATAATTATTCAATGTTAAAACTAAATCATACATTTCCCCCCCATTTGTACCCTGCAGCTCTGTCTAAAAGTGAAAGCTCCGAGATGACATGGAGCTTATCGGATGAGAGTCAGAGAAACAATTCTGCAATGGAGCTCCAGTCTGAGGATGAGAATAATGAGCAAGAAATGTCTCTGAGAAGTCAAGGCAGCTGTTTAGCTGATCTCTACCCTAACATGATCAGCCAGATAGGGAGAGCCTGGCGCCGCCAGCATGTCTCTGAGGCTGCCGACTCTGTGGTGAGGAGGTACCGCAAATGGCGACACCTGTCAAACAAGAGCAACCGAAGTATGACTTCTAACACAACACTGAGGATGACCAGCAGTAACTCAAACAAGACAAACAGAAAGACCCAGATCAACAAGACCATCAATAGCCCTTTGAAGAAGCACTTTTTGGGACATAAAGGTGCTGAAGCTGTGCCTCTGTCTCCTTTACGAATAGGAAATTATGTGAAGGACTGTCAGGTACAGCACCGCTCACCTGGGAAGGGGGTTGGATTACAGAAAAGAGAGCAGCATCCATCTGTCCTTGTAATGGACTCGTTTTCTCGCAGCTCTGAAGACACTTTGGTTAGCAGGACCTTCACAGTATCTCATCAGTCTCCACAGAGATCCCAGCCCTCTGCCTACACGGCCAGTCCTTCACGAATAGGAAATTATGTGAAGGACTGTCAGGTACAGCACCACTCACCTGCAAAGGGGGTTGGCTTGCAGAGAAGAGAGCCACATCCACCTGTCCTTGTAATGGACTTGTCTTCTGGCAGCTCTGAAGAGACTTTGGTTAGCAGGACCTTCACAGTATCTCATCAGTCTCCACAGAGATCCCAGGCCTCTGCCTACATGGTCAGTCCCTCACAGCCTTGTTATCTCACTGCAAAAGCTCAGGATATCTCTTTTAGGTCTAAGGGGTCTTCTCTCTCCCCACTTGTTAAGCAAACTACTGGTTGCTCCACTTACACATTAGAAGCCTCAAAAGAAAAACCTGATATCTATGGCTCTCCAGTCAGACAAAGTCCTTTTAAAGCCAGGTTGATGAGCAGGGAAGGCCTTGGTGGATTTCCTCATGCTTGTTCTGTGAGCCCAAAGTCATACTCACATAGTTACTCTCGAGAGTTACAGATACCGAGATCAGCATCCACTTCTTTGTCCTCCCAACCTCAGACATCTACTGCACCACGGAGGATGCTCCACTATCAAGATTCCCGCCCTATTGTCCAGTCCCAGGTACACCCACCTCTGACACCTGTAGCAGTAGGAAGTCCCCGGCTCCGACGACACCTTTCCTTTGACTCCTCCTCCCTGCCATCCAACCGTGTCTCTTACTCTGCAAAGGAGCTGGACGATGACTTTATAAAACTCTACCACAAGTTTGTCTGCCAGAGCAAGTCCCCATTCTTGTTCCGCCCTCCTTGTCGTGTGTGTGAAAAGAGCTCAGAGGCCAGCAGAGGTCACTCTTCCTCAGCTTTGGCAGCTCTGGCCTTGTCGCCCCATCGCTCCCTTCTGAGGAAACGCCACAGGGAGGAAAAGTTGGATGATCATCTTCAGTCCAAGCGCTCCAGGGAACGGTACTACACATATTCCCCAGGCTCCAGGCGCTACTTTGGACAGATGCTAACACGCCGTTTCCCTCCATCAGAGCTGGAAGTGTCTCATGGCAACAGTCGTACAGCTTCAGTAAATACACTAGTGTTGCAAAACTCAGCCCCCAGAAGGTCAGGAAGCCTGGAAGAGTCAAGGCCAGTCTATATGTGGAGCTAAATTTTCCATTAAGCTTCATCTATGTGTTGAACAGTTTATTGGGATTGTTAGTATACTTAACATTTTAAATCTTGAATCCTGTTGCCACTGATTCTGTAAATCTTTATTGGAAAAAGGTTTTTCGGGTAACATAAATGTTCTTTTGTATATTTGTTTTGTCTTCTCACCTTGGTTCAAGTGCTTTTTTTTAAATTTACTTTTCTCTCTAGCTGGCAGGATATTGTGATAAAGAGGGAACTCACACCCTTGGCATGTTTTCTCAACAACTAAAACTTGTTGCTGTTTTATCAACTGAGAAATAAAGTATCTGTAAGATTTGTTAAAATCCAGGAGTAAACAGAAGACTGGACAATTTATCATTCTATTTTATTACATGTTTTCAATTCCAGTATATTCCACATATAATGCTCACAGTTAAAGAAACAAAATATTTAACAGACTCAGGCAGAGAAAAAAGTTGTTAATTTTAGGCATATGTAGAAAAGTACAGAAAAATAAAGAATTTTACTTTTTGGTCAAGGTTTGTGCGATTTTCTGACAGCAAATTCTACCTAATGCTTTCATTAAAGACTGGAATATCAACATGTTCATCTACTTTCTGAAAACTCATGTACAAAATAACCTTTAAAAGAAATGTAACAAAAAGAAAAGACTTGTGTAGGTCAAAATGTACCATAAAGTGACATCAAGATGTAATGTGAAATGTCAGCAGGGTTACAGTTCAGCCATTGGAGGTCAGCAAAAGCAACATTTTCAACTGCTCTTTGAGGGTCTGAAGAGAACAATAATCTGAAGATAAAACATGCAGCAGTTTTATATGTACTTAGTGTGTCAAAGAGCAGTGTTGAGTTGGCAGCCTCAAACCCAGCCCCAAAACAACATTTCATTATCAGGTACCACACTGTGCAAGAATACAGCAGTTTGCATGGAACCTTTTAGACTGTTGCAGCTGTAATTTGTTTTAATGGTTGGTGCGACTACCACTCCAGCTCCACTGGATATTTCCCTGTCAGGCAGGCGGTGCAGTGGCCCACTCTGCTGCTGGACTTGTTCCTGTTGTTGATCATGTTTTCTTTCTCCTGAAGGGAAGCAATTCCCTCCTGAACAGCAGATACCAGGCCTTCCACAGTCAAGTACTGCACACTGTCTGCACCTGTACCAGATTTTAAGAGTTAGGCAATGTACACTCATCACTACTAATCACTTAAAGATTCTGAGTAATTGACTGTTTTCATTTTGCGTCATTTATGCACATTGTCACATTAACTGACAAATATACTCCTGTGCTAACAGATAACAGTAAGAATGACATGTTTAGTACTTACCAATGTATCCAGCAATATCCTGAAACTCTGGCTTATTAGCGATGAGCTCTTCCTTGGTAGGAATATTAATTCCCATGTAGCAAGGAAACCGAATCGGAGGAGAGGCCACTCTGATGTGGACCTGCCAATGAGGACATCATAAAGCTCAGACATACAATTATAGCTCTGGAGAAAATTAATGGACCAGCCAAAATATTCTGCGGTGAACACCAATAATATCCAAAAATTATCATGAAGAAGATGGACACAGACAAGCCATTAAACAAAACAGTGGAATATAAGTGAAAGTTTTGACTGAAAGACTCGGCTTATGCGATGTCTGAACTTTACTTAACTTTCATTACTGTGGTGAAAAAACAGAATACGTTTATCTGTGTATCAAGACTTAAATTATGATTTTGTGAACAATATAATGATGTGAGAAGAAAATGCTTGCACCTATAGACAGTAAATAGTAAACCCAGTGGCCTCTTAATTGTTTCCAGAGCTGTATGTGCAACTTCTGGTGGCAGCGTCTAACAGTTCATCTGAAACTCTTCTGGTGTTGAGCTTTAAAACTTAAACTGAAAAGTGTTCTATCCAGCGACAGACACCACAAACTGATATTCAAAATTACAATATTTTCACTAAATGTCACTAATAGATATAACACTTCACCTCATCAAAGCACAGTGAGGCGACACATGAAGCGCTGCTGTTCAGCCTTGAGGGTTAAAACATATGCATGGGCAACAGCAAATTTCTAAACTATATGCAGCACTTGTCTCACACGACAAGGTGTTATGATAGAAGGAGGGCATGGAGTTTAGATATTAAGGAAGATAGAGAAGATGACTGGGCAACAGCTTGTTTAAAAGCTCAATCATAAAAAATGAATACTGGAATGAAACTACTGCAACATAAGTGGCTACTGAGGATGCACATAACTGCTGAGAAACTCAATAAACAGTCCCCTGACATTCCAGATACATGTGTGGAATGTTTGACTGAGAAAGGTACTTTAATTCATTGTGTATGGGACTGTCCTAAGCTGTTGGCTTTTTGGAAAATGTTTATCTACACATTAAGTAAAATACCAGGTACCCCACTTAGCAAAACTTTGCATTTTAGGGATATATTCAGATAACTTTTTTCGTCAACTCTAAGTGTAAGACCAATCAACTGTGGCCTCCTGCAGGACAGTTACTCTTATCTTGGAGAGACACTGAAGTATCCTCTACACAGTCCTGGATTAGAGAGATGGCCATGTGTGTCACATTAGAAAAGTTAACCTATATAATCAGTGGTAAAGTGCAAGAATTCAGAGCTGTGGACACCCTTAAAGGACTTTCTCAAGCAACAATAGATTATACTCATCTGTAAGGCCATTGAGTGAACAGCCTTCCTTTTTTTTCTCTTTTCCTTTGTGTGTGCCATTATATTATTATTATTATTGATAATTTATTTATTGTAGTTATTCTTATTACATTTTTCTTTGTTTTTTTGGAGGGTGGGGGTGCAGTGAGATTCGCTTGTATTTTATTGTGCAGTTAGTGTGGTATTGATGTGTTATGCATGTTTCTCTATTGGAAATAAAAGAAAAGAAAATGTCACCAATATAAAAATGTGATTTGTAGCAGAAAATCACAAACTAACCTCTGTTGCACCAGCTTCCTTTAGTAGTTTTATAATAGGGGAGATTGTGTTCCCTCTGACAATGGAGTCATCGATTAGTACCACTCGTTTCCCGGCAAAGTTGTCCGTCAGAGCCCCAAACTTCTTGGCAACTCCCAGCTGTCTCAGACGGGTATTTGGTTGAATAAATGTTCTCCCAACGTAGCGGTTTTTGCACAAAACCTCTATGTATGGCAACCCAGACTATAAAGGGAGGACAAAAGGAGGGTTTAAGAAGAGTCCATCAGGAGAGGTTTCATTATTTTCAGAGTTCGAATAAACAGCTTGTCCACAGACCTGCTGAGCGTAGCCGAGGGCAGCGGGGGTTGCAGATTCTGGCACAGTGCTGACTACATCTGCATCTGTCGGGGCCTCGATGGCTAACTGCTGACCACAGCGCTGTCTGACAGTATAGACCATCTGCCCTGTAGTACAGTGGCATAAAACACACCTTCATTTCAAGTGTCCAAAGAATCTCCTTTACCATGAACAGAATTAATAGGAGGCACATTTCAAAGTAATGATTCATACCTTCAAAAATAGAGTCCGGTCTGGCAAAGTAAACATATTCAAATATGCAGAAGGCGGGGAGGTCTCCTTCAGGACGAGGGACAATGCTCAAAGACTTGACTCCGTGTTTTGATATTTGGACTATCTCTCCCGGTAAAACTTCTCTGTAATACCTGGTCATCAGTTCACAAAGGACAAACCAATAGTCATGACCCAGAACCCAGCAGGCTGCTCAGACAATGTGAATGATGTTGCATTGGTCATAAAAACGTACTTGGCACCAATAGACTGAAAACTGCACGACTCTGATGACACCACCCACCCTTCGGTGTCCTCCTCTCCAGCACCTGATAAAAGGACAAAATAAGTTAATCCTCCATTAGCTTATAGCACTGGCCACTGATGAAATCAAAGGCACATTTGCAAGAAAAGACAACACACCACAGAGTACTGATAACCTTATTGGAGACCTCTTCTTTATCAGTGATAAAGGTTAGGGGCATTTAAGTACAAATGGATCACCTCATGTAGGATCTGTGATGTCACAGAAGAAAATAAACTCCTTATACCTGAACTGTGCAGTTTAGAGATGGGAACGAGGCGTCCAAGGCAGAGAGGCCGGTTCCCATAAGGGTCACGCACAGCATAGATGACATCTTTAAACATCACCAACAGTGAATATGATGTGGGGGTCTCAGTCATCAGATTTTTAATCCTGTAACATACAAAGAAAAATATTTAAACACGTTTTTAAAAATGCCCAACATTATATTACATGTTAAATCACATTACACTGACCTGGCAACCCAGTCTGGTGCACCCAGCTCTTCCATGGGAGGGGTCAGCGCCAGCAGCTGGGTGATCAGTTCACTGTCTGAGCTGGTGGAGAGGCCGACACCATGACGCATTACCTGCAGGAAAGATTTACAACTATGACATTTACAGTGAGTAACTCCCTGGCATGTGGAATTTATAGTTTTAATTAAACAGCAGAAAACATATTGGTCAAACATACAACAAAATATGTTTGTATAATACAGCATACTGTACACGTAAACACATAAGCTATGTTTATCTGCTCAACATGTACACAGCACAAAAAAATGTACTTGATGGAAAAATAGATCAAAAGATTAGTATTGAAGTTGAGTACTGTATCTTGTATCTTGAGTTGCTCATTAAAACTGTTTCATGTTCTTGTAGTCTTACTTTGTCTTTTTGCCATGACTGTTTCATAAAATGTAGTCTTCATTAAGGACTCAAACATACGGCTCTTCCACAATTTGAGGATTTATCTGTCTATTCCTTCTTCAGTTTATTTATGTCAGAGAAGACAGGACTGTAACAATGACCATATTAATATCTCTTCTGCAGACACTGTTCATGATGTGTGGTAAATTGACAAATGTTCCTTTGAGGTAACACCTTTGGCTCACCTTTTTGCGCAGGGCTTGGGCATTAACCAGCTCCCCATTGTGTGCCACTGCAATCTTGCCATGCAGTGTATCCACCACAAAGGGCTGGCAGTTCTGCAGCTCTGAAATCCCAGTGGTTGAATAGCGTGTGTGACAAATACCAAGGTTACCATAGCGCAGTTTCAGAAGAGCTTCGGGTGCGAAAGCTGTGCTCACTAATCCCATTCCCTGAATAAAAAAAGAAATAAAAAATACTAAGATCTGTGAAATCTGTTATGTGTTAATTATGTTATGTGTCCCTTGTAAATGAAAAACGTATTTAGAGTACACAGTTACTAAAAGTAGCTGTATCTGAATAGTTTTTGAGTATTAACTACATATACATTTATCAATTTCCTAAATGACTCTTCTGCTCAGACACTGTTACCTTGTGGGCTGTATATGTGGGGGGGCTGGCTCCATTACTTGTGACAATCCCAGCACTTTCTTGTCCCCTGAGTAGACACAAACAATCACATGTAACCTGTAAGAGTGTAAATCTTATCTGTGGGGAGTGAGTTCCATGATGATTAACCTTTCAGTACCGTTTGAGCAAGATCAGACATGAAAAGCTTGTTTTAATTCTAAATCTTTCATGAGAGCCTGAGGGTAAACTAAACTGGTTTGTTATGAGCCACAGAGGAATGAGCACAAAAACCCAGGGAAGTCCGCTCCTCAGCTGGAGCAGTCATATACGGAGAGTCGTCTTACTGCAGCTTCAGCCTATTTACCAAGCTGCTTCTCGGATTACAGCTGGTCCCGCCTCCTCACCACACAGCTTAAGCCAGTGGTGAGGCTGCTTTTCAGCATGGAGGCGTTGCTTTCAGGCTTAACCGCCTGGTTGCCTAGGGAACCGGGCAGCAGAGACAGACGGGGGTTGGTGAAAAGAAAGCGTTTCCAGGTCAGCTCAAACATGGAGAGAAGAGCACAGAGACAAAGAGGAGGTGATGGGCAGGTTGCAAAGGAAAATGGCTCGGTGGAGAGGCAGTGGGGGGAGGCAGAGGTGCTTGCTCTCATGTCACTGTGGGACGAAGTGGGAGCTCAGCACGTAGCAGAGAGCAGAGGCACATATGAGTTGATTTCAGAGCGTCTGAGGAGGCTTAGTGTTGTGCGCAGCTGGTGGGAGTGTCAGGCCAAGTGCAAGAGTCTGGGACTTCAGAGCAGGAAGCCTGAAGAAGCAGGCACAGCAGCTGACTACAGCCCAGGAAGCCCAGGAGTGGATGGAAGGCCAGTGGAGGACTGGGAGGAAGAGGAGGTGGAAGGTGTGGGTAATCAGAGAGGCATCTACACTTCCTCAGTCACAGTCCCAATGCAGGAAGGTAAATGTACAGCTCAAACCCCAAGTGCAGCATGATGCTCATAACAACATGTTTTGCTTTTAAAATAAAACCTGATAGGGGTTAATCAATCATTACACTCAAATAAGACTTCACCAAAAACTGAATAGATCAATTGCTAGAAAACTTTGCTACATCTGAGCCAAAGATAATGTGTTGTGTCAATGTGTGCAGGAATCAAGACCCGAATCCATCGTTCTCTTCCGTACACCTCCAATGCGCCTGAAGATGGGGGGCGCCACTGGACAGACGACGAGGTGAGAGCGCTCCTGTGCGTCTGGGCCGACAAACACGTTCGAGAACGTCTGAAGTGCACGTTACGCAACAAGTCCATCTTCCAAGAGATGTCCCGTCAGATGCAGAGAAACTTTGGAGTGATACGCAACTGGAAACAATGCCGGACAAAATACAAAAACTTAAAATATGACTATAAGACGGCCAAGAGCGCTCACGCTGCTGCCTCCAGCAGCGCAGGAGGCCCAGGGAAGTACATGAAATTCTTTGATGAGGTGGAAGCCATACTGCTGGACCGTGGACTGGAGAAGGGGAGTCTGGAGATGCAGAAGCGGTTGTACGATGGAGAAACAGGCCTCCAAGCAGGAGTAGGAACAACAGCCCACCCGTCACAGACATCAGCCTCAGAAAATGAGGTTGTAATAGAAATTGATGATGGTATGTATCCAGTCTGTGCTGCATATTTGCAGTTGGAATCAGAATAGTGCATAATAGGTTACACAAGATATAGCAAATCTGTGACAAATGATATATTGCAAGAGGACTGTCTACCACTGTGTCTCCAAAACAGAAGAGAATATCACTTTAAAGGTAAAAAGCAGGGATAGCACATCTATGCACTGCATCATAGTGTCAGTTTAGATGAGAAAAAACGTGCATAATCTTAGCTTAGTGCATCTTTAACACACTGTAACTTAAATATGTATTGATAACATCTCATAAGAGGAAGTGATTTTTTTCTTTATGAATGTTTTGTCTAATCCCTTCTGTTTAAAAAAGAAAACTATATTTGGTCTTATTTTATTCTCAGATGACAACAGCGATGATTATGATATTGATGGAGACACAGAAGGAAACTGGAAGGGATCAGGTACGCCAACAGATATCTTGTACTTATCTTCTCTTTCCTCACTGTATTATTTGATATCCTCGGTGTATTGTTATTCATTGTCTCCCCACAGATCCATCCAGCTCTGACCAGTTCCATGTGGTCACAGTGTCAGACACGGGTCGGAACTGGAGCGATCAGGAAGTGCGAGCCTTGATTCAGGTCTGGTCTGATGAGCGTGTGTGCAGACAGTTGGAAAGTTCGACCAGGAAGAGAGACATTTTTGTCCAGATCTCCAACAGGTTAATGCAGCAAGGCATTGAGCGTGATTGGAAACAATGCCATACCAAGTACAAAAACCTAAAGTACCTTTACCGCTCTCTCCAGAGGGGCAAGACTGACGAAACTGACCCGAGACGCCTTATGAGGTTCTACGATGAAGTGGATGCTATTATGAATCGCACAATAAATGATTCGCCACATGACACAGCATGTATGGACTACCACATGGATTCAGTTCCTCTTCCCATGTTGGACAGTGAGGAGAATGATCACATAGATATGTTTTTAACGAAGACGAATCCTATGACGACAATTTCCAGAGCAGTAGGGGAAAGAATCTGTGGCTCTGATTCTGTCTCCTCTATAAGCCTTGAGATTAAACACAACAGTGAAGAACGGAGGATGCATATAAGCAGAGAGCATCGCTTGGATCAGCAAAGGTCGACCGGTGAGCTAAGAATGAGATGAAAACAATTCACACAATTCAGTTATGGAGGATCAAAACTCATTAGATACACTCACATCTCCTAGTGTTCCATTACTGCACTTACAAAATTCAAATGGTACATCGCTTTATACAAACTTAGACTCAATCATTTTATGATTCAAGGTTGAGGTGGAGACTAGACTAGGCTGCACCTGCTCAGTTCTGTTTTTAGATTCTGTGGCTCATCACTGAAGTTACATGGTAGCCACCCTACCTATCAAAAGTTTGGCTTCACTTATTCACAGCAGCATCAAAGTGTTATGTATCATCCAACTTAAAATACAGTCTTTGAATACTCACATGTAAGGTTTCAGCTCACACACAATACATGAACTAGAGAGTACCAACCACTGCTTTGGTCAGTAAATTCCTCACAGGTAACATAAATCGTACACAAACAGATCTAGAGGTAAAATCTTCATGACCTTCAAACTTCAAAGTCAACTTTTTGTGGTACTAGATTAGAGTCAAGTCAGGTGAGTTATTACCAAGATAAAAACATATAGATTTAGGGACCTTGAATGGCCAAAATGTAACTATTTGCATTCACTGTGATTGGGAACTCAGACAAAAAAAAAAAATCTGAACTATTTGTGCACAACTGTGGAGATGATGGTAGACAAATTATGGCAAAACTAGAAAAAAAGAGGAATTTATTACCCTCAATAATAAGAGAAGTGTTTATGGAGTGATAAGATACCACCACAGGTTAGGCAGCCTACTTGTGAAATGGCTCTTCAAATATTGAATTGGAATTACATGAACCCACTGACCGCTGTTGGAGGATTCTGTGGTTTTAATTGTATGAACTGAGAGAAAAAAAGCTTGTTTTTATGATAAGAATATCCCAACAGTTTCACCTAATTTGACTGAAATGACTTAAGGAACATATGACTATTCCATGGTATGTTTGCAGGAAATCCTGAGATGAGGAAAGAAAAAGAGAATGAACCTTCCACCAACAGAGGACTGAAAAGGAAGGCAGAGGATCCAGGTCTGAAATATATGTCCTTCTGTGTTCCCTTTGTATGTCACATGATGCCCTCAATTGACTGCAGTCTTTAGAATTTCTAATTCAGTGACTCAGTCCCATGATTTGCCATGATGCCTCATAATGAAGTTATGAGTAAGGCCGTGGTTGTTACTCCTAACAAAAGCCACAACTTAGACAATTTTCTGACCATGACCCTTTACTAATCCATAAATATCTAAGTCATCTTATTTTAAAAGCACTTTGGGAATAATTTGGTTAATTAAACCTTCTTTATCTTTTATCCACAGACCCCTCACACCAGACAGCAGGAAAAAAATCAGCAAAATCAGAAAACTTCACTGATAATAAAAGGGCTAAGTGTAAAGAAGAGCCGGATCACATCCCCATCATAAAGATCAATTCAGTGTGTTCAATGGCCTCAACTAACTCATCCCCAGACCCGCAGGTAAAACATTAAATCCATAAAACGCTGTGCAGCTGAGATAAACTACAAATGCTGGTTAAGACAGACAATAATGCACCATAGAAAAAAGGTAAATAAACTGGAGAGGATAAGACACAGGGAATAAAGCTTTAGCAATATTTTTAAGATCTGCTTTTTTGTTTTTAAAGTTAACTGAAGCAATACACAAATGGGTACCTTTAAATCCTTAAGACAGTTTGCAGCAGTGGATGCTTTAGAGTGTAGAAAAAGTAAATAAATTAGAAATGGAAAAAACGTATAGAATAAAAGTTGAATAATATTCTTAAAGTTCAGATTTTTACATTGAATTGAAGACACTATGAGTTTTTTTGTTTAAACAATGATGCCTGGAATCTAACTTCCTGATTGTGTTAAATAAGTAGATACAGATGTGGTATTCCCTCTGGAGTCACTGCAGAGTGTTTACTAACTCTGCTAGAGTTCTTACCTGTGCTGTAACGCCACCAGTCCCAGAGTTAAAACCTGGGCCACCTCCAGCTGCGTGGGCCACTCTCCCGCGGCCACGCATCCGAAAACTCCGCACTCCTCCCCGATACCGGACTCTTCAAACTCCATGTCGGTGTCCGGTGCTCCGTTACTCCGGCGGACGGGACAGGTCTCGTGCCTGGTTTCCTGTGAGATCCGTGCGCGTGTATCGATCGACCACGTGCCTCAAAGTTTGCGTTCAACGTGGGTCGTTAAGACAACATCACCTCAGATAGGACATAACATAAGAAGGGGAAAAAAAGAAAATAAGCTAGAACACTGTCAGCCGAGCATACTGTGACTAATTAAATTAATGAAAACAGATTTAATCAATAACACGTGGTACTTTTCGATAACGAGCTTAATCAATAATTCTCTGAATCAAACGTATCGATTTAGTCTAAAAGTCAATTCTTTTCCTTAGTGAACTCTCTAATCAAGTCAGTCTCCTTGTCAAAGAGAAATCTGAGGTATTTTTTTGCCGACGATAAAACCCAAAAAGTACTTCGTCTTGCAAATATTTGGTGATGGAGCGTCTTCCCACCACGTGGTGATGATTCTGGGCTGTGATTGGCTCCCTGCATCAGGTAATTGATGTGATTGGCTCTCAAAGCCCGTAAGAAACTGTTCACTTCCCTCTTCTGCTCCCTTGCACGCCTCCTCTTGTCTCCTAAAACTTTTACAAGTGTCTTTTTGTTTCATTTGGGGCTTGTCTTTTAGGACTGCGGAGTGTTACACAACGCAATGGATTCAACACCAGGTACGAAAACAAAAATAGAAAAAGAATAACACACTCTGAACACAAATATTAACAAGTTGCAGTAATATATGAGCGTTTTTTTTACACTACGCACGCATTTTCCTTCTCTGTTCTAGAACTGAAGATCGGCCAAAAGCTAAATGAGGGAAAGACGAAGCAGATTTTTGAGCTGGTGGACCAGCCCGGACTGGTTCTGGTCCAGTCCAAAGACCAGATCACCGCTGGGAATGCTGTCAGGAAAGACCAGATGGAGGGAAAGGCTGCCATCGCCAACAAAACCACGAGCTGCGTGTTCAAGCTGCTGCAGGAATCTGGTGAGCTTTGAGAAAACTAGGAGAGAAACACTGCCAGGTAAAGTGCATGGGCTTGAGCTGTGGTGGATCTGAAGCAGGATAATGTAATATTTAAAACTTTTATCACTAACTACAACACACTAAAGTTGTCATGTGCACTTACTGACTTTGCATCTTCACTTTGGTTCTAAATCAAAACCTAAAACCACTTTTAGGAAGCTTCTTAAAGCAGTGAGGGCCAACACCCACAGCTCTACAATCACACTCATTCATTTTTCCAGTTTACAGGCTCCTGAACTCATCATCCTTTTGACCCCAGTTTTTGAGATAAGAGGTCTGTGGCTGATGGTTATATTTAGGTTAAAAGAACAACCTTTGTTCTATTGACTTTTTCTCTTGAAGCCAAAACTTTGCCATTTTGACCCCTTTTTTTAAAACTTCACAAAATCCTACAAGTCACTCCAATTTGGCATAATTATTCAGAATACTCTTCACTAAAAGTACAAAATTCTAATCCAAAACATACTTGATATGATAAGACAAAACGATACAAATTACATTTTTATTAAAACCAGATCACATGCTGAGATACCCCTGTGGGTTATATTTTGTCATTTATCAAGTTATGGTCCATGTATTTACAAAATGATTTCAATATATTCTTGTTTAATTAGGGTAAGTTTAGGATTTATTGGTCTCTGTTATAATTTTCCATTCACCTGATCATAGACCGCAAGGAAGTTTTGGCGCATAATAAAGTGATGTGTCCTTTCAAAAGTAAATAAGAACTTTGTGTACAGCTGACAATTCTCTGGACATGGTGCATATGTGTTGGTCCTAATTCAATCACCTTCCATCTTGCTTTAATTTAAAGGTAACCGTAACTCACATGCCACTCATGTGTATGCCTTGTGTCAGCCCAAATTGCCTTAATTATCGTCTTGTGATTTGAAGCTGTTTTTAATTTTCCAGAACGTGACCAACTGCATTTTTCTGACTTTTAGGGCTGTGACAGAACTTTAAGCAATCTTTGAAATACTGCTTTGTCAAATCATTAGAAGTGTCACATATACAGTTTTTAATACAATATATATATTTTTTTATGAAAAGCATTCAAAACTGGTCAATGTATTGATTTTTCATGGTTATAATGATGGAAAACTAAGACTGAAAACAGCAATGGAAAAAAACATGACTTCGTTTTACTAAGTTTTAAAAAAGCTTTCAAAAACAACAATTTAGCAAAATATGGGACTTTTAATTAATAATGCTTTTGCTAATGAACAGAATTCATTCGTTTTAGCTTGTATAAATTAATGTTACCAAAGTTGAAACTACACAAATCCTCAGTTAATCACTTAAGCACTCTTGAAAATAAATTCAGACCAAAAACCAATCTGAAACATTAAATGACAGATTCCAGAAAAAAGAATTGAGCTCTCATATTT
>JAPTYQ010113880.1:0-23027 GCA_029814465.1 Ostorhinchus cyanosoma
ATTTACAAGGAGACAATTAATACTGAACAAACAAGAACTAAACTATGAATTATGAAAGAGCTGCAGCATCTGAAACCAGTTACTATTGGAAGTCGATACGAAGTCACATGTGCTTTCATTTGGTGCCATGACCTTTGATCTTCAGTGACTTTGAAAGGTCAAACCCGGACCCTAGATTTTGGCAATCCAGCTAAAAACATGTACAAGCGAGAGGAAAATA
Organism: Ostorhinchus cyanosoma; assembly: GCA_029814465.1. Lineage (NCBI taxonomy): Eukaryota > Metazoa > Chordata > Actinopteri > Kurtiformes > Apogonidae > Ostorhinchus > Ostorhinchus cyanosoma. The sequence goes on from JAPTYQ010113880.1 coordinate 221, forward strand.
AACCCCAAAAAAAGTCAGTTCTACAAGAAGTTTTTGTAAACGGTGCAGCAGCTTTTGTCTGTTCAGCTGCACAAGAACAAACTGACCTGAGATCAGCCTCAAACGTGAACATTTTTAAATCCAGCTTAAAAATTTTCCTCTTTTCATGTGCGTATGAGTAAACTCTTTTCAATCCTGTCTTTTAAGTGCATTTTTTTGCATGCATTTAATTTTAATATATGGTTTTAAGATGTACTTATTTCACTCTGAATGCATTTTAAAACCACATTTTATCTCTGATTATTTTAATGTCTTTTACCTTTTCTTTTTTTCTTTTTAATATCTTTAATTCTGTGATTTTAGTTTTTTTATGCCTGTGTAAAACACTTGGAGTTCCTCTGTGTATGAATAGTGTGTACAAATAAACTTGCCTTAAGTCTAAAGTCTAAATGAACAGCATGTCCAAAAGGATAAAACACACTAGTATCACCACTGGACTGATGACACGACCTTTGACCTAAGTTGATCTTGACCTCTCCTCCGTGTCCACCTGAAGGCTGGTGGAGGAGGTGAAGCTTCGGGCCAGTCACTGCCAGCTGCAGAACGAGGACGTCTACATGAACACCACCTTCCAAGACTTCATCCAGATGTGTGTGAGGAAACTCCGAGGGGAGGACGAGGAGGAGGAGCTGGTGGTTGACTACGTGAGTCTGTGTGGACGGATGTTGTATCATTTAAGAGCGACTCTCAGACGTTCAGCTGTAAAATGTGTTCTTCTGTAGGTGGAGAAGAACATCAACAATATGACCGTTAAGATGCCTCATCAGCTGTTCATTAACGGAGAGTTTGTCGATGCAGAGGGAGGAAAAACCTACAAGACCATCAACCCCACGGATGGCACGGTAAGAAAAGAGGAAGAAGAAGAAGAAGAAGAAGAAGAAGAAGAAGAGAGCATTGAGATTTGGGTTTTAAATGGAAAATTTAGAGCTTGTACTTTTAACAAGACTTCATTTGTCTGGTTTCTATAGTAACGTGTTGTTATTTGTATATTGTTTTTTTCTATGTATTTCCCCACAGCTCAACCCTGTAGATTCTCCTTCATATTCTCATTTTTGTCATTCTGTGGTGGTGTCCTGTGTGTCCAGGCCATCTGTGACGTGTCTCTGGCTCAGATCCAGGACGTAGACAAGGCCGTGGCCGCTGCGAAGGAGGCCTTTGAGGAGGGAGAGTGGGGCAAAATGAACCCCCGAGACCGAGGCCGACTCATTTACAGGTCAGGTCAAGTCACTAACGTCTAGAATTTAATTCAGAAGAGAAAAACCACGTCAGAACAGGTCACATAATCCTCATCATCTGAGCTCAGACTAATGCAGGGTGTCAGAGTGAGGCGCTGCTGGACTGATCATCACTGCAGCGTTTTCATTTGACTTAAAACAAACAGAAGCAACAACAGGAGCTGAACTATCACAATATTTTTTCCTAACGTCCGTCTGTCTGGAAACTTTCAATGTTCGTCTTCCACCTGACATACATTTAGTTTGGACAGAAATCTTTGTGTTGGAAGTAAAACAAAACAAGTGGTGTCAGGCACAACAAGCCCCGCCCCTCGCACATATTTAATCAATTATAAGTAAATGGGAAGATTTGAAACATTCATTAAAAATGTAAACTTTGACCTACTGTTCCCAAAATGGAATCAGATCTATTCTGAGTCACTGGCAATTTATCAAGTTCATTTAGTATAAATTCAAACCAATAGTTCTGATGCTACAGACATGTGACATTTTGCCCATTATAAGGAAATGGGAGAAAAAAAGATTTTAAAAATTCATAAAAATGTTTTACTTTGACTTACTGTTTCCAAAATGTAATCAGGTCTATTCTGGGTCACTGGCAATCTATAAACCGAATTTGGTATAAAGTCAACCAACAGTTTTGCTGCTCAAGTGTTATAAAACAAACCAAACCCAAAACAACAGCCGTTGCTTTCCTTTCAGGGGGCGGGGCAAAAATAAATCCCTGAAATGCATCTGTTTTATTCCAAAGTTCAAAGTTGGATCTGAAGTGAAACCCCTTAAACTGGTGAACCTGTCTCCACATGTTGGTCCTCAGACTGGCCGACCTGATGGAGGCGCACCAGGAGGAGCTGGCCACCATCGAAGCCATGGACTCGGGCGCCGTTTACACTCTGGCCCTGAAGACCCACGTGGGCATGTCCATCCAGACCTTCCGCTACTTCGCCGGCTGGTGTGACAAGATCCAGGTAAGAAGCAGCTGATCCGGAAGGTGGACTCACAGGAACACCCGTTCATCTGGAGAATATTTGCACTTAAATCTAAATCTATTCAGAAATAATTATTTTCCTCTTTATGTTTTCGGTCTTTGCTGCACTTTATTTTTGTATTTGTCAACTGAGAAATGTCTCCATAGTCTGATCAATAAAGATTGTATCTTTATCTTACATTTATCTTAATCTTATCTTTATTTTATCTTTTCCTTATCTTAATCTTATCCTATCTTTATCTTATCTTATCTCATCTCATCTTTTCCTTATCTTAATCTTTATGTTATCTTTATTTTTATATTATCTTTATGTCATCTTTTACTAGTCAACCCATGCTGCTTTCTTCTACACAGGGCAGTACCATCCCCATCAACCAGGCCCGACCCAATCGGAACCTGACCTTCACCAAGAGGGAACCAATAGGGTAAGATGTGGGCGGGTTTTTCTGTTTCATGTCGGTTTATTCGGAGCAGTCATCTGGTAAATCCAGTCTTCTATGATTCAAATATGTCCTGCTCTGTCTGTGTTTCCTCTCAGTGTTTGTGCCATCGTCATTCCGTGGAACTACCCACTCATGATGCTGGCGTGGAAGACAGCGGCCTGTTTAACGGCAGGAAACACCGTGGTCCTCAAACCTGCTCAGGTCAGACCCACCTCTGCTTCAGACCACATTCTCCAGCACGAAAAACTGCCTTAAAACCATCAACCAGGATTCCCTTGAAAGGAATAAATGTCAAAACCTCTAAGTTTGTAGAACGTTGCAACATTTTAAAGCTCTGCTCTTCATCAAAATGAGCTCAGAGGATCTTTAGCCTCTTCAGACCCAGCTATGGGTTTTCTGTCCTTGTATGTGGACAAAAGTTTCACAGCTTTATACAAAAAAACAAAACAAAAAACTGTCCATCACAAATGACATTCAATAAAAAAAAAAAAAAAAAAATCAAAAAATTCATCTAGAAAAAACTGTTGAATCATGTTTCGAATATTGGCAATTATTTAATTAAAAAAGCTCAAACTTATACTTTCCTGGGTCTCAGGAGGTTAAAGGAGAGCTTTCCCCAAGAACAGAAGGATATGAGGGTTCTACAGGTGAGATAAAACTAAAGGACTGATGGTGTTCGTCTCCAGGTGACTCCGCTGACAGCTCTGAAGTTTGCAGAGTTAGCGGCGAGGGCGGGGCTTCCAAAGGGGGTGATTAATATTCTGCCAGGATCAGGTAAAAGCACAGTAAGAGTCCGCTTAAAAAAAGGGTCAAAGAACTCCAGAGTCTGACTGTGATCAACCTGCTCCTCCAGGGGCTCTGGTGGGTCAGCGTCTGTCCGACCATCCTGATGTTCGGAAACTGGGCTTCACGGGTTCCACCGAGATCGGAAAACACATCATGAAGAGGTAAGAGGCTCGAAAGCAGGGATGTCAAACACACACCCCCTTAAAGCAGGGGCGTCGAACACACGTCCCCTTAAAGCAGGGGCGTCGAACACACGGCCCCTTAAAGCAGGGGTGTCGAACACACGTCCCCTTAAAGCAGGGTTGTCGAACACACGTCCCCTTAAAGCAGGGGCATCGAACACACGTCCCCTTAAAGCAGGGTTGTCGAACACACGTCCCCTTAAAGCAGGGTTGTCGAACACACGTCCCCTTAAAGCAGGGATGTCAAACACACACCCCCTTAAAGCAGGGGCGTCGAACACACGTCCCCTTAAAGCAGGGGCGTCGAACACACGTTCCCTTAAAGCAGGGGTGTCCAGCTCAGTTTAGGGGCTTCAGGGGCCATGTTCAGCCCAGTATGACCTAAAGTGGGCTGGACCAATAAAGCAATTACAGTGAAAAAAGTCAAATTACAAGATGAAAACGTTTACATCTACAAAGTATCCTTTAAAAACCTGAATAACACGAACAACTTGAAATGTGTAAAGAAAAATAAGTGCATTTTTACTAATATTCTGCCTGTTATTAAATGTTTGGTGTATTTGTAAATCCGCTGTGATCTGCAAGTTGTATTTTTCATGATTATTATTTTAATATTGTTAAAATTGTGCTAATTTTTCTTAAGTTCATGTTATTCAAATATATTAAAGGGTAGTTTGCTGATGTAAAACTTAGGTTATTTTACTTTTTTTCACTGTCAAACACACAGAAATGTTTGGTGTAGAAATCACTGATAGATCTGACTCCTTTGGATCATATTGTGCTGCTTTCGGCTCCTGAAGTCAGATCAGTCTGGCTCTACACGATTCTAAACCCAAAAGACAGAATCCTTTCTTGCTCTGATGAGTCTTAACGTGAACCTCTGTCCTCCAGTTGTGCCGCCAGTAACGTGAAGAAGGTTTCTCTGGAACTGGGTGGAAAATCGCCCCTGATCATCTTCAGCGACTGCGACATGGACAAGGCCGTGCGCATGGTAAGGCTGACCTGTGGGGGCGTGGTCCAGGTGCGTTTTCCGCTCATCCAGAGACTGAAGCCTGTTTGTGTTGAAGGGCATGAGCTCAGTGTTCTTCAACAAAGGAGAGAACTGCATCGCAGCGGGACGACTGTTTGTAGAAGACACCATCCATGACCAGTTCGTCAAGAAAGTGGTACGTGATTCAAGTCTCCAAAGTTTTCCACTCCTTTAACCCATAAACACCTGCAGCAGTTCCCAAATGAATGGACCTCTATATTTAACCTTTATTAGAGGATTTAACACCATTTATTATAATATTACCCTCTGTCTCTGTCATGATCCCAGTAGGACTGATCCAACATGACTGTAGAATATTTATGCACCTGTCAAATCACTTTAACCACTGTTTTCACCTAAAGAGGAACTGATTTTTAAACGATAGATCTGCAAAACCTGATTGAAGAAAACTGACTGAGATCATTTTCACTTGTTCCATTGGCCGATTTTTTTTTTTTGCTCAAATTAAGCAAAAAAATTTTAATTAAAAAAAATATTCTTGAATTATGCTAAAAAATCTGTCACTAGAACAAGTGAAAATGATCTGGGTCAGATTTCTTCAGTCAGATTTTCCAGATCTATTGTCTTTAAATCAGTTCTTCTGACTGAACAGTTCCTCTGGAGGTGATTCTGTCTGATTTTCAGTGGGATCAGATATTTGGACTGAAATGAGACAAATACACTGGGTCAGAGTTAGATTTTTCCAGTGTTAATGTAATAAATCACATGCATGGGGTAAAGAGTTTTTTCCCCTTCTGTATCTGGGCTGAGCCCTGCAGGTCTGTCCAAGACCCTGGTCTGCAGGTCTGTCCAAGATCCTGGTCTGAAGGTCTGTCCAAGACCCTGGTCTGCAGGTCTGTCCAAGACCCTGGTCTGAAGGTCTGTCCATGACCCTGGTCTGCAGGTCTGCCCAAGACCCTGGTCTGCAGGTCTGTCCAAGACCCTGGTCTGAAGGTCTGTCCAAGACCCTGGTCTGCAGGTCTGTCCAAGACCCTGTTCTGAAGGTCTGTCCATGACCCTGGTCTGCAGGTCTGTCCAAGACCCTGGTCTGCAGGTCTGCCCAAGACCCTGGTCTGAAGGTCTGTCCAAGACCCTGGTCTGAAGGTCTGTCCATGACCCTGTTCTGACTCCACACGGATGCAGACCCGGTCCACAGGCCTCAGTCACCTACTGCAGATTTAAAGTCTGCTGGGTTTTGTTTCAGGTCGAGGAGGTCAAGAAGATGAGGATCGGTGACCCTCTGGACCGCTCCACAGACCACGGCCCCCAGAACCACAAGGCCCACCTGGACAAACTGGTGGAGTACTGCCAGACGGGGGTGAAGGAAGGAGCCACTCTGGTGTGTGGAGGCAAACAGGTGCAGCGTCCAGGTGAGCGCACACGCCTGCACACGCACACACAGGGGGGGGGGGGTTGAGTCCATCAGGTCTCATGTTGTCCTCCGGCTGCTTCCAGGTTTCTTCTTTGAGCCCACGCTGTTCACGGACGTACAAGACCACATGTACATCGCTAAAGAGGAGTCGTTCGGTCCCGTCATGATCATCTCCAAATTCAAGAGCGGGTACGTACAGAGACCGCCAGAGCCAGACTCCACCCCTACGGCGGCGGAAAAACCCTTATGTTCATCCCATGATGCATTTGGATTACAGTAAGAATGACTGTTGAGTCACAGACAGACAAACAGACAGAAAGACAAACAAACAGACAGACAGATATAGACAGACAGTAAAAATAGAATATAAGATTCACAATTGAATATAATAGTATGAGGATTAGGGAAAAAAAAAGAGTCCAATACTTTAAATTATTATTATTATTGTGAGAAAAAAAAAGTGAATTCTGAGTATTTCTCAGAATTTGACCGTTTAAATGTAATTTTTAAAAATTATTATTATTGTTCTGAACCCTGAGGGAAAAAAGTCTGAATACTGACTTTGATCTTTGAATTTCTGACTTTTCTCCAGCGGCCCTAATCCTCTTCTGTACATTATAAACCAGGGGGGATTTGTAAACTTTCAAAAAAAGAATTCTCTATTTCTCAATCCCTCCCTCTCCCTCTCCCTCTCCTTCAGTGATGTGGATGACGTCCTCAGGAGGGCCAATGACACAGAGTACGGTCTGGCTTCAGGGGTTTTCACACGCGACATCAGCAAAGCTCTGTACGTCAGCGAACGCTTAAACGCCGGCACGGTGTTCGTCAACACCTACAACAAGACCGACGTGGCGTCTCCTTTTGGAGGTTTCAAACAGTCCGGCTTCGGCAAAGACCTGGGTAAGACCTGTACAACTACCCTTTATCTGCCCTGAAACGGTTTTCCTCCAAATTCAAACAATCATCTGTTGAAAAAAACCCCAAATACTTCAATAATAAATAAATATGTGATCCTCAAACAGGACAAGAGGCCCTCAACGAGTACCTGAAGACCAAAGCAGTGACCATCGAGTACTGAAGCCCGACTCAGGAGGAAACAGCAGCGGCACCACCACACCGTCTCTACTAACGCACCCGTCACCGTCCCACACAGCAGTTACTGGTTCCCTCAGCAGTGACTCCAGTGGGTCTGATGGTTCTGATGGTTCTCCTTCTGGATGAATGATTCTCATCCTCACATTAGCGTCATCTTTAACTCGTGTCTGTTCGGTTTAATCAACACCTTTGAGTCTGAGCTGAGTCGAGTTTCTACACCGGTGACCTCTGTGATTAAGGCACGAGTAGAAATATTATTCTGAAACACTGCATTCATTTCTAATATGGCTTACATTAGGTCTGAGAAGTTTAAGGAAATGTAACATTTCTAATACGTTTTGGTTAATAAAGGACACAGATGAACATCCGTCTGCTTGGACTGTTTTCTGTTCGACTCAAACAATGGGATCAGAAAAATATTCAAAGTGTGACTAAAGCATTTTCACTGAGCTTTGGTTTATTAGTGTTCTTCTACATTTAACCCTTAACTAGTGATGTGTCACTATTTATTACATTATTATCTTGTGTATTATTTAATGTTACAGAAGAGGATTAGGGTCACTGAAAAAACTAAAACATTAAGGTCCAATAGGTTTTTTATTATTATTCTAAGACAAAAGTCAGAATTCTGACTTTAAACTCAGAAGTCTTTAATAAGTAAAAATGTTTTTTTTTAAAAAGTCAAAATTCTGAGTTTAAGAAAAGTCTGAATTCTAAGGGGCAAAATAGTCAAATTCTTAAAGTCAGAATTCTCACTTTTTTCTGAGAATTCGGACTTTTTTCTCAGAGTAATAATAATTTTGTTCAGTGGCCCTAATCCTCTTCCGTAGCAATATTCAGGAATTTTTCAATTTTTTTTCTATTTTTTCCTATTTTATGGACCCACAACTATTTTTGTGGCTACTTCCAAATACATTTTTCTCATCACATCTCACCTTCCCTAAGTAATTTATCACACATAATATCTTCTGCATTTTGAATTTTTCAGTAAAAATCAGGTGTTTTACTGTTTCATTCACTGATTGTGTAGATGTTCATTAAAGCTCAGAGTAAATTCAAAGGTTTTTATATCAAAAAAGACAAAACTGAAGAAAAAGTGACTCTTCAGTTTAATGTCATTACCTGAACATAAACCCAGTGTGTCCATCCACTGTCACTGATCCAACTCCATGGGTTTTACTGCTGAATCCATGTTGGAGAACAGGGGCGTCGAACTCCGGTCCTCGAGGGCCGGTAACCTAAGCAACAGTGAAACTCGACAACAGGTGGGCGGGCCTTAAAACTGGTTGGAGGAGGATACGAGCAGAAGGCGGGGCATTCAACTTGTCGCTCTGCCCAAATGTTTCAGCCGACTGTATGTGCTCTCACACAAACATGTTAGCTGCACTAGCAAGAGCCTGAAAAAAAACACATCCATCCATTTCTGTTTTTGGATATTCAGAATTTTATGTTTTAGAAAATAGAACAGTGGGAACAGTCTGGAAACAGGAATCCTTTTACATACAATTGTTTCCATTTTCCATACTTTTCCAGAACTGGAACTTTATAAAAATCTAATTCCATACTTTTCATACTTGCGTAGGAATGTTGGGTATTTGACGGCGTGTCAATTTACGCCAAGATCTCCAGTTCACATGACTCTAACCTGAGCCCCAGTGCGTGTATTTGACGCAGCGTGAACATACACGTGGAAAGCTTATAATGCGTACAGATAAGACGCTAATGAAAAGTGGTGTGAATATTAGCGGGAGTCATGACGTCACGTTGGTTTGTCATCCAACAGCAACTACAGCTGCTGCGTCATTCAGATGTTTTTGAACATTAAATACTACTAAATACAAGAGCTGCACGATCTATCGTTTGAGCATCATCATTGTAATGTACATAGTCACATCACAGGCTCTGCAACATAGGAGGCAAATGAACTCAAAGTGTTTTCATTGAATTCCATCCTGGGTACCGGACACACACTGGGCACAGACATCCACCAATCACAATCGTTCTTAATCAGTTTGCAGAAGCAGACCACGCCCCCTGTACACAGAGTGAGTCGCTGGTAACAACTTTGAAAAATGAGCAACGAACAAGAGAAAATCACCAAAAATGAAGACTTGGTGCCAAAAACAAAAGCAGCGTCAGTTATGTGGAATGATTTCAGCTCCAGAAGGATGAAACTGAAACGTGTTCTGTGTCGACACAACCACAGGAAACACAACTGATTAGTTTGACCATTTACGCCGGCGCCACACAGCTGTTACATCCTCCTGAGTATTTATTCATATCGCAGGGTTCAAAAAGTCACAACATCAGTTTTTCCAATATCATGGAGCCCTACTACTAAATATGTCTCATTATCATAAGAACATTCTAATTTGAAATGACATAATAATGTGTTATGATGTAATTTTTACGACCCTGTCCGTCAAAACGACAGACAACACTCCTCTGGACATCAAACTGATCCGACACCTCTTTGGTTCAGAACTGGACAGGAAACTGGACACCACACACAGAAAGAGGATTAGCATAATATCCTACGAAACCAAAAAATGCATCGTCCTTAACTGGAAACACCAAAGACCGCCATCGTTTAATGGTTCAAATGAATTTTGAACCAAACTCCGAGACTGGAACAATGCAAATCACCTCTTGAAGAATAAAAAGTATGGAGTCAATATGGGGCCATAATATTTGCAAATGTGTGTGGAGAGTTGTGTGTCCGTGTCTCTGTTTGTGTGTGCGCAGTTGAATTTGCGGTCGTGTGTGTTTGTGTGTCATCAGGTTTGCAACACAAATTTGAATACAGATTAGTGGATTTTTTACACATTTGCAGAAAGGAAGCCTTTCAGAAGATATGGGAGCCTTTTCTGGACCTCTGACACTAACCCATCACACGCTCGACATGGATACGTAACATCTGAAAAGGTTGATTTGTGACCACGGACTGATCTAATTCAACTCACTATGGATCTTATTTTGTTTAGTTTTTTGTTCGTCTGCTTTTCCATTATTTCTCTGTTAGTCTGATGTGTTCTTGAAAGTTAAAAGTAAATAAAAACATAACTTAAAAAAAAAAAAAACAGCCAATAAAAATGTCTAGTGCATCCTCTGGGTCTGATCCACTTGGGACTGAACTGGTCCGTTCGTGGCCCCTGATCGATCGTCTTATTCCCGTTTCAAACCGTCTGCTTTCAGTCAACTTTTAAAGGAAATGCTGAATTTCCGTCAGCGCCCGGTGAACGTCATCTGCTTCGGTCTCTTGGTCGTTCCGTGTTTGTGAGCGAATGTTCCTGTCGTGTACGTGGACCTCAGCTTTTCAAGGCGTGGACTTCCATGTGTCTCAGCATGTCCTTCTTGTGTGTGAAGGACCTGGAGCAGATGACGCAGGTGTGGGGTTTCTTTCCTGTGTGGGTTCTCACGTGACACACCATGTTGCTCCTCTGCTTGAAGCCTCTGCCGCAGAGTTCGCAGGTGTACGGCTTCTCCACCGAATGCACCCTCATGTGGACTCGCAGACACTCGCGCCGAGAAAAGCGTTTACCGCACTCTTGGCAACAGTGTGGCTTCTGACCCGTGTGGACCAGTAAGTGGCGCTTTAAGTGGGACCGCGTGGTGAAGGTTTTGCCGCAGAGGTAACACAGATTGTCGTCAGAATATCTTTGTGCAGGTATTTCGTAGTTCGGACAGACAGCGGTTGTACCTGGATGTGACTTCATGTGCTTCTTTAAAGAGCTCTCGCCCTGAAAAGCTTGTCCACACAGTTCACAGTCAAAATGTCCCTGGTTTGTCCTTTCACTTGTGCTCAGGCCGAGTCGGGTTGGATTTTGCGTTTTCTTTGACTTTGAGTGACTCGGTCCGCTCTCAGTCAGTTCTGTGTCGCCGCTATGGTTTTCAGCCTCGCTGTCCAAACCGAGGGGCTGTAAAACCTCTGACCCCTCCTCGCCCTCCTCACCTGTTTTCACCCAGTTTTCAGTTGAAGTGCTCGGAAGAAGATCTCCGTCTCTGCTCGGATCGGGTCTGAAACTCACACCAGAGCCTTCAAGTGTCTGTTGATCCAGGCTGGACCGCTGATCCTGAGGTTCTGGAAACCCTGATCCTGAAGAGATGTGAGTGGATGAAAACTTCAGTTCCTCTTCGAAGGCTGAGGATACAAAGAGAAGGGTTACCACACGATTCAAATATTTTACGTCTTGATAATCTACGATGATAAACCGACACACACTGTTCACTGAAGCAGAGGAACAATTGGATAAAATAAAAACTCTGGTAAAACACATTTACTGAAGTAGAGGCTCTAAAATGGAGAACAGCACGACAAAAACAAACGGAACCGTCCTCACATATTCATATAAATCAAAGATAATTAAATAAAGCTGCATTTAATTGGAACACACTGTCTATCTGTGCAATTACATAATCACAAAAGGCCACAATTAAAAGGTCCAGAGTGTGTCATGAGCTCATAGTGCAAACCATCACATACACTGACACGTATAATATTTATGGCAATAGGAAAACAGGGATATTTACGGTCTCTACCAGGGGAGAAGAGCACAATTTCAAAATAGTGGATGCCAATAATGTAACTGGTACATTAAATTATAGCACAACCATGATTTAAATATTTGATTTGGACAAAATACACATCTCACAATTTAAAAGATACAATTCACAAGTAAAACACTCAAGAATATGTGGTAATTTTACTAATGGGAGGCACTTTACACTAATCTATAACATAATTAAATATATTTTGAGGTTTTTAATCATTTCATGGATTAAAATTGTTGTGGAAATTAATTAACACACTGAGTACATGATGACACTGAATGTATTTAGCAATTAAAACACGTAAAAATTAAAGTACTGTAATAATTATTATCTGTTAAAGCAATGAATATTTAAGTATATGATATAATATATGATTTAAGATATTTGTTTGTTATATGCCCCCCCACCCCCTCCCCTCCAGATGTGCACAGCCTTTCAAGCTTTTGTCTCACATTCTGCAAACAGACCATAAGACCACCAACTATCGATACTGATCAGGGGAAGTTCCAAACCTGGATTCAAGTAACATGGACTGTGATTGTCCTTCACATCCTTTAAAAGTCCATTCCAGTGTTTCAAATGAATTTTATAAATGACAAACTATCACAGTCCAACTCACTTATAAATCCAGGAGTTGGACTGAAAGTGGATCTATGCATGAGTGAATGTCAATGGATATTTTTCAGCCATTTATACTTTAAGATGTATTTTTACCCTTTTTGAGGAGTCATACCTTGGATAAATCTGTTTGGCCAAGAATATCAGTAAAATCTATCACAAATGAGTGTTTAAGTTTTTTTTTCTGAAAATGTATACTGTGACGCATTTAAAACCTCCACACTGCAAAAATCTAAATCTCACCAAGTGTATTTGTCTCATTTTCAGTCAGAATATCTGATCACACTTATAATAAGACAAAATCACCTACAGAGGAACTTTTCAGTCACATAGAAGAACTGATTTAGAGACAATAGATCTGGAAAGTCTTATTTTAAGAAATATTAGCAATATCATTTTCACTCGTTCCATTGGCAGATTTTTTTGGTCAATTTAAGATTTTTTGGGTTAATTCAAAGCAAAAAATAAAATAAAGTCTGCCAATGGAACAAATGAAAATGATCTTAGCAAACATTTCTTGAAATATGATTTTCCAGATCTACTGTCTAAAAATCAGTTCTTATATCTCTGAAAAGTTCCTCTTTAGGTGATTCTGACTGACTTTAAGTGTGATCAGATATTTGGACTAAAAATGAGTCAAATCCACTTGGTCAGAGTTAGATTTGTTCCAGTGCAGTGACCCACCTGAGTCCAGGACCCTGTGTTTGGACCAAACTAAAGTCCACCTCCTAACACTTCACCTCCTCACACATGTTCCAAACAAACACCCTCTTTGCCAAACAGGTGTAAAAGCCAGGGTTAAGTGTGTTCTTCCTTGTTTTTGTCTCTAAACTTGGGCTCCTTCCTGTACCTGCTGTCAGCTCCTCCTCCTGCTTCAAACCTCCGGCTAACGTTAGCATAGCACACTGTTTGTCACTGATATTTGACAAACACACGCTGTTCTGGAACTCCAAAATGGTTCTTTCCACGGCACCGAAAATCTCCTCCGCTGCCGCCGCCAGCCGCTCGTTAACAAATATTCTTAGGTCGTGAATTGAAGCCATTTTGTGTGTAAACGGGACTTCCTCCTGCCGTCACTGTCCTGGACATAAACTACAACTACGCCTTCTTCACGCAGTTTTCAAACAGTGTATGTTTCTATAGTAACCGGCGGAACGTTGCCCCCTGTGGCCTGGAAGCAGAACTGCAACGACCACTGCACAAGATAATGTGGTTTAAAACATGTCAAATTCAGTCAGTTTGAGCTCAAGTGGGCCAGATCACTAAAGTAATAGTATAATTATCTCTGTATTTATTTATTTATTTATTTATTGACGGTGACTGTAGTTGGAATTTTCCTGTGGGGATGAATAAAGTCAATCAATCAAACAATCAATCAATCGATCGGTCGGTCTGTCTGTCTATCTATCTATCTATATTTAATGACAACTCCAAGTTTTTGTTTGTTTTACTGCAAAAAAACATTCAGTTATGAAAAATATTTACATTGATAAACTATCCTTTCAGAAAAAACGATGTGAATATGACACAAAAACCTGAAATTACTGAAATCTTATAAGAAAAATAATTGCAATTTTAACAAAATTATGCCACTACTTATCATTGATACACGTGCATTACACACAGTGTTACACAAACCTTTGGTAACAGGCAACTTATTGTTAAGATTGTGGAGTTTGGAACTAAAATAAGAACAATTTCTTATTTTTATATCTTTGCTTATTATTAACATAACTTACAGACTACAGTGGATCTTTTTTGTTTTGTTTTGCCAAAAATATTAATAAATCTAATTGCAGAAATAACATAAGGATGTTTTATTGGTGTGTAAATGTGCTTTGTTTTCTTTATTTCGTCATTATTTCAGAATATGTCATTTCTATATTTACAGAAGGAGCAGCAGTTACATTAGATCACAAACAGCTGCCTGTTCTCATTGACTTTTTGGCAGGTGGTGGTTTAAGATGCATCACTGCCACCCACCACATCTGAGTGTGGATCACAGTTACAGCAGTAGCTGCTGAACAAAACAAAAAACCTTGGAATGAAGGACTTTTCTGGTGTAATCTTCAAGTTCACCTCTAGATGTCACTGAATCTTACCAAGTGAACAGTGAAGCTCCATGTCAGCCACTCAGAGGAGGTTTAAAGAGTAAAAAAAATATTAATCTATTGGAATTTTATGCATAACTGATTATCAAAATAACATCAAATTGTCATTTAGGATTAACTGAGAAGGAGACAACACATTTAGAGTATTTTGAGAGGAAACTCTGTCTCTGTAACATTTATATTAGTTCACTTTTTTTTCTAAAAATGTAAACATGCTGGTACCAAAGTTATTATCGTTAAAGAAAACTAAAAAAATGACGAAAACTAGAATTGAAAAAAACGTTTTTGTAAACTGAAATGAAAAACTATATTTAAAAGAAAAAATGATAAATGAAACTGTATTGTGCGATTACAAAGCAACTAAAACGTATTAGATTCTGGATAAAATTCCCTTCATTTTGGTTTTTGTCAATGTCAGATTGATATGACATCGGTCACTTGTCGTCACTTGTGGTTTAGACTCGTCTTTTCGACCCCACTCTACCCAGAAACATGGAGACTAAAGGAGGGAGAATTTATTAGAATACGACAAAAAAGAAGATAAAAGATATGAAAAAACTAAAACTAAGCATTTAGATTATTAATAATAATAATAATAATAAAAACTAGCAAACCTGCTCTAAAAAGTAATTAAAACTAACTAAATCAGAGAAAAAACTAAATAAAACTAAAGCATAATGAAAAATCCCACCCTATTCTAACCTTGGCTGGTTCATGTCCCAGCACCGGTAATGTGAAAGTGAAATGGCTCCATGTCGTTGGCATCCTGTGGGTGAAGTGGGTGAAGTGGGTGAAGTGGGAGGTAAAAGTGTCCACAGAGGAGTTGAGCAACCCCCTGGAGCTGCAGCAGCTCCTGGGTTCCTCTTCTGTCACAACACTGACCCGTGGCCGAGGTGACGCACACGCTCCACAAACGGCTCCTGAAGCAGTTCTTTATCCTGATTCATTATGTTCTATTTCCAACACGACCCATGATGTAACCGCCGCTGTATTTGAAATAAAGCGTTCATGCCGGGTAATGATGACACTGCCTCGGCTTCTGGGTCCATCTGGAACTGCATTTACAGGAAATGATGTTTGGATTATGGAGATTTGGATGATTGGGATCCTTCGGTGATATGGGACCATTTCCTGGATCAAAAATGAGAATCAGTCAGACTGAGATTTTCAAGTTCATCAAGTGAATCAGTTCTTTCTTTTGTCAGTGTTGATCATTAGCTACGGTTTCATAGAAATTACTGCAGATCATTTCGACGCGAACATGAACAAACACAGACACAGACTTCAACACAAACTCTAGACAGTTCCGGTGAATGTTACTGATCGACACTTTAATCCACTGGTTCCAACCTTTTTGACCTCGTGGCCCCATTTTAACGTCACAAATATCTGTCGACCCCAGACGTTCAAAACACAGACGTTTTTCCCTCAGGTGTTCGGTTTTCTGACCGCGACGTAGTAACAGTCACATGATCAGGCCAGTCCAGATACGCCCTCCTGCATTTTATTATGTGAACTGGATTTTTATGAGGAAAAGTGAATGATGTTTTAATTATAATGAAATATTGATTAAATCATTAAAAATATATATTTTGTAATTTTTTATTTTTTATCAATTACAAGAAATTTCAGGTGACCCCATGTGGGGTCACAACCCCAAGGTTGAAAAACACTGCTCTAATCATTAGCTATTATAGTTATTATTTTATTCTATTGTTTTATTTGGTCATTGATATTGGTTTATTTTTCTTATTTTTAATTATACAGATTTGTGTCTTTTTAATCTGTTCTTATATTTTATTCTTTTATTTTGGTTTGAGTTTTTCTTCTGTGCAGCACTTTGGTCCTTTGTGTTTGTTTTTAAGTGTTTTACAAATAAATTGGGATTGAATAAATCACGACATTTCTATTAGTAATGCTGTTAAAATAATCCTGTAAACTCAGCAAACATAACCCCGATGAAAGAGGATTTTCTGTTTTGAAGCTACTGTTCATTGTTCATAATTTGATTTGATTTCCCCATAACAAGTAAATCAACTCCAATGTGTAAAATTCCTTTTATTTTAACCCATAAAGACCCAGTGTGAGAGTTCCCAAATGAACTTTTCTCCATTTTTAACCTTTCTTGACAGATTTAACACACTTTATTCTAATATTATCTTCTGTATTTTGCATTCTCCAGTGAAAATCTGTTATTTTCCTGTATTTAATTCACTGATTATGTAGATGTTCATTAAAGCTCAGGTCAAAGTTGAGGGTTATTCCATCAAAAACAGAGAAAAAAGTTAAGTTTTCAGTAAAATCCATCATGAACTGAACCTAAACCCAGTGTTTCCATCCACTGTCATTGATCCAACTCCATGGATTTTACTGGGGAATCAATGTTGGAGAAGATGACGGTGTTTCCATGGTAACTACAGAGCCTCTGAACGTCCAAATATGGTCATATCTGATGACCATGAAAAGATGAAGAACTGTATTTACACCAATTATTGACATGGATTAATAGAATTAATAAATCAGCAGGTATTAAACTGTTTAGATCAGTAGATGGTTTTAGTTTCCAGTGGATGTTTAGGTCTTTAAGGGTTAATATTTTACAGTTTTCTGCCTGAGAATAAAGACATTATTTATCAATTCATACACCAAACAGACATTGGAAAAAAGATTTTAAGTTTTTGACTTTAATGTCAATTAAAATCCAACATGTTCTGTACTCAGACTTTTGTCAACAAAAGTTGGGAATGCATACCACAGTTTTTAGAATATTTACAAGCATATTCACAGAGAGCACATGGGGTTAAAGTTCCGCCCCTGAGAGGATATATCTGACACAAGACTGTCATACAAAAAACATAGCCCACAAAATAAAGAGAATATAAAATACTGCAAATATATAAAAGTCATTATATTTTACACTTCATACTTAAATTGCATTTTTAAAATTGGCTTGAGTACAGTATCCCAGATGTGCAATCGATTTGGAACTTTTAGTACAAATAAAAATCCACATTTGAATCATTTTGCTTTTCTCAGACGCTTCATCTCACATTATTTACATCTTTACTCAACAGCTGCATAAAAAACATTCAGCAGAAACAGTCCCATTTTAGCAAGTGAAGCATTAAAATAGTGGAAAAGTTGCTGAATATGAACTGAATATGCAGGAAACGGCTACATGAACGATGACTAATGAGGCTTTTTTTGCTTTACTGAGGATTTGTCCTGTTGATGCATGTGTTCTCAAAGGTCGAGCGATAAACGAAAGTGCTGCGCTCTTTGGGCCAGTTCCTTTGCAAATTCTTGAGCCTCGTGCACAGCTTGCTTGTCCGGGAAGTGCAGCGCTGCCTTCTTGGTGGCCACAGCCAGCTGCTTCAGGAGAGCACACAGGTGGTTGCTCTTACACAGCAGGCTCTGGCCGGAGCCTCCACGCTGGGCCTCCCTGCACAGGGTGTCCACCAGCCTCTGGCCCACCATGATCACCAGCTTACTTTGGGAGATGAACTTCTCGGGCGGCTGTCCGTCCTGCAGGCTGCCCACAAACCCTCCGATGGCCTTCTGCAGAGCGCCGAAGTACAGTCTGCAGTGTTCGGACAAGGAGGAAGGATGGTGTTCATCTGTTCCAGCAGAGGATTCAGATGAATGACGCTTTGTATCACCCTGAGCAGCAGAGAAACAGAAACAACAGTGTCACAAAGAGCGTGGGTCACAGCTGGGGAGTTCATTTCCTGCAGAAACTTAACAAATACACAAAAGTCTTACAAAGGGCCGAGCATTCACTAACAGAGGAGGGTTAATTAAGTACTATCAACAAACTAAACACCAAACAATACAGTTCTAATTCAACACATTTTATATTACAACACATCTTTAAGGCAGTGGCGTTCTGTTACACGTAGCAAAAGAATGGACCTTTTTAGGATTAGATTCAAATATTTGACAGATCAAATGATGCCAGAGCTGATTTGAGCAGAACATCAGCAAATATTAAAGTGAATTGAAGGATCATCTGCTGTTGTAGGACATTTGTGGGAAAATCATCAATATAAATACCTTCAAAGTGTCAAAGGTCACATGCTTTTTGTTTCCTTTGCTTATTTTTGATACTTGCCAAACATTCTGTACTTCTTTCCGTTGTGAAACATGCATCACACTATGCTAGTGATTGTAGGTCATTTGTAAAACCTATTTTGTTTAATATGTGAGCCTCACCATGTGCACATTAAAAACTGATACGTATTTTAGATTTCCAATTATCTAAATACGTTACCATGGCAGTTTTTGTTCTATCAAGTTCTTAAAGAAATATGTACATTTGATACACTTACCTGTGCGACGTTAGACGCTGGTGCGGCCTTTTCCTTTGGTTCCTTCTGCACTTCCTCTTGTTGTTTTTCAAAATCAGTTTTAGTCTGGAAACAAAAGTAAATCACAACTTTACTATGACATGTTCTTTCTTAAAATGAAGACTTACGAGTGAGGTTGAGTCAGTGACGATGCCTCAGAGCAGTGGAGTCCAACCCTGGTCCTGCTGAGCCACTATCCTGCATGTTTTAGATGTTTCCTCTTCCAGTCCACCCGACGGTTAGTATCAGGCTTCTGCAGAGCTGGATGAAAGGCTGATCATTTGAATCAGGTGAGTTGGAAGAGGGATCCATCTAAAACATGCAGAATAGTAGATCTGGAGGACCAGGACTGGACAAGGATCAGAGCCTTCACCTGTAGCTCCACGTAGTCGTTGTCATCCTCCTCCTCGTCTCCTTCATGCTCACTTCTCTCTGGACTTTTCTGTATTTCTGGCTGCCTTGTGCTGTTCAAAGGCTCTGGATCTTTCTGTGGAGCCCTGAACAGAAGCTTTCCATTGGCGTTGATAATGGACACAAGGCGTTTGACATCCTCTGGCACGGTGCGCGTCACCATAACGAAGCGCTCTAGCTGGTCGGGCGTTTGCACTTGACCTGAGTCCTGACATAAAGTGTTGAGAGGCCAACCTGCCACGTTCAGAGCGCTCACTGTCTGCTGGAGGATCACACCTGAGTCCTCCACGATGGAAAGCTGCTTATAGAGTCTGGTCTGCAGGTTGGTGTCTGTCAAACGACGGGCGTTTCCCTTAACGTCCAACGCAAAGTTCAGAAAGGACGTCAAAGAGCAAGCGATTTCCCCGGCGGCTTGTTTGATCTCCTCCAGGTGTTTCTCCAAATGTTCTTTGCTTCTCCAGTGACTGCTGACGAACTCCATGAGGCGGGGGACGGCTTTGCAAACGGCGTCCTGCAGATCCAGAAGTCTGCGACAGGCCTCGTCCTGCCGTAGAGTCACTTCTCGCAAAGGTTCTGGAGAAGACGAGCTCAGGGGCAGCGAGTCGCACGAGCTGGTGGACGAACTCGATGCCGTGCTGATGCGTTGACTTTCAGCTGCCGAGAGATGCGTCGTTCGGCTTCGCTCATCGTCCTCGTGTGCGAGCGACTCTTGACTTCCTGGTCGGACACGTAAAGATGTGTAGGCGAGGAAGTTCCTTATTCGATAAAGACGTGCACTGGTGTGTTCATGGGCAGTACTGGAATCCACCCTGCACTCCAGTGGAATATGATCATTAGGGGTGTCACTGACGACTCTGGTTAGCGGTTCCTCGTGGGGTGGAACATCATACACCAACTCCTCCTCTGTAGCCTCTTGAATCAGAGGCCTATCATAAATTGGGATCCTTGGCAACAGTTTGGGAGGACTTGGGGTGTCAAGGGAGCTGGGCTTTGGTATATCATAAAGCGAAGGGGATGGACAGGTGGTTTGGACGGGCCGGGTCGGCACAGTGCCATAGAGCTTCCGGCAGACGGTCTTGGATGGAATACCCTCCTGGAAACCTTGAGGAGGGCTTTGTTTGTCTGGACTCACTGGCACGTCGTAGATCCACTCATGTTTGCGGGGACTGGGTAGCGTCCTGAATCCACTGATCATTTTATTCTGGGCTTCAGTGGCCGAGGGAACCGGGATGTCATAGTTTGGGTCCTGGGGTAACCCTGGTGGAACTGCATAGACCTGTGTGAGGACAAAGAAATCAGTGCCACAGCTGTCTTTATGTGTCTAAAACTGCGTCAGATCATATCAGTTCTGTCTGAGAGTCTGTATCAAAATCCAGAAGCTGAAGCAGTTTAGAGGACTTGACTTTTGCCAAATGTAAAATGTTGAAAAAATTAGTATGAACATCAAACATGTACAGAAGAGGATTAGGACCACTGGAAAAAAATTTAAATTAAGGTCCATTATATTCGTTTAATTATTATTTTCAAGTCGGAATTCAGACTTTTTTCCCTCAGAATTCTGACTTGAATCATAGAACAATAACAAAAAACTATTTAAAACAGTCAGAATTCAGACTTTTTCCCCCCAGAATAATAAAAAATATACTGAACCTTAATTGTTTTTCTCATGGCGCTAACCCTCTTCTGTATACATCACGTACAGAACACCGAATATTAAAAAAGAAAGGCTAATAATAAAGTGAGCTTGTGGTTTCCTTGCTTGGTTAATCCTTCCACTGTCTGAAACTTACATAAGCGTCTCCTGGACTGCTGCACCTTAAACTCTCCAGAGAGTCAAATCGTTTCTCCAGCTCTGAGATTGGAACCAGTGAGTGTTTTCGTGCCATATGCTGTGGAGTCGTCGACACCTGCAATAAGAACATTACAGGAACTGTGAGGTCAGGATGCCAACTCTGGTAATTGGCTCCAAATAACCTTAACCTTCAAAATGGATGCAGAAGTTGTTCTAAATACTGTCTGATGAAGCTTACGGTGAAAAGAGAGGCTCTTCTTGCTTGGCTTGGAACGTCGTAAACTTCCCCTTTTGGGCTGTGCGCCGAGCTGAACGCCAAAGTCTGCAAACCACAGACAGGTTGTAATATCAGTTTTCGACAGGCGACACTTGTACTCCTTTGATCAAAGCTGCATCTACCTCCTTGACCTCTGCTTCAACGCATTTATGGGGACAGTGTTCTCTCTGAAGCTCACTGAGAACGCCCGAGGACCCCATTATGCATGGACCTACTTTGCCAATTAACACAGCTTTATAATGGAAACCATGCTGCTCGTTGAGTTTTAGGCTACTGGCTAATGGCAGTGGCTACTACAGAAGGGAACTGGACTCCCATGGAGCAGGAGAGGAAATGTCAAACATATGGGGATATTACTCCCCAGTTTTTGCCGCACAGGCACCCCTACAGACACTGGTGTTTCTCTGGGGTCCCTGGTGAAACAGGCTGCTGTTTGCAGTTAAAAGTGTCTGAAGTCTGTGTCTGTTTGTCTTTTACAGGCCCATAAAGAGCCGGTGCTGCATGCCTGTCCCAAAGGAGAGGCCCCTGGTCCCCATCTGTAAGCTCTTTTGCCAGCAGGGGTTTCACAGCGTTGCATTTCTGCAGCAGTGTACCTCTGTAATCATGAGAGTTAACACTTCCCAAGGAGGACGACCAGCTTTGACCTCAGAAACTCACAGATGAACATCTATCAAACATGTAGAAAAAACTCACGGTACCTTATTTCCTTCTGGTCCTTCTGGGCTGTGTTTAAGTGCTGAGGGGATGGGACTTCTGGATGCAGACAAAGGAGTGGACGGGACTTTATAGATCATGTCCATGCGTTCATAAGCCGGGCTGCTTTGAGGGCGGGGCACACTTGGGATCTGGTAGATGTTCTGCTGGTTGTCGTCACTCTGAGCGTCAGATGATTTGGGTTTGTCTCTGGCGTGGTTTAACGGGCCTGCGCTGGGTAACGTCTGTGGTAAGATCTTCAGTCGGTTGGCAGGAGCCAGGCCGTGGCGTCCGTACAGAGAACACATCCACCAGCCGCTGGTACCGGCCACGTTTTGATCCATCACTATGACGATGTCTCCTTTTCGGAAGGCCAGCTCATCTGCACACTCTGCAGTGTTGTCATACAAAGCCTTAGCGAGAGCGCTCTGAAATACAGAAGAAAAGATGAGGTTAAAACATTACGTAGGTAGGCTTTTCAGTAGCTGCTTTTCCACTGAGCCTCAAATTTCACAAATAAAAGTTATGCATAAAAATGGACCTAATGGAAAAACGACAGTTTCACCAAAACTCTCCTTTTTTGAATAAAGGTTTTTCACTTGCAAGAGGTGGTTTTTCAGGCCGAGTGTAAAAAATATATCAGGCAAAACTGTAATGGAAAGACCTTTTTCTGCAACTAGAGTCACATAAACAAACGGACATTGACGAACGTTACAACAAGTGAAGAAGAAGAATTCTAAAACAAACAGTGGTGTGTGTGTATGTGTGTGTGTGTGTGTGTGTGTGTGTGTGTGTGTGTGTGTGTGTGTGTGTGTGTGTATGTGTGTGTGTGTGTGTG
>JAPTYQ010113908.1:0-37455 GCA_029814465.1 Ostorhinchus cyanosoma
TTATGTCGTATTCAGAGAAATATTCGTCGGAAGTTTTGAAATTATATGTGCAAATGTCGTGACGTAACTAGTTATAGGCGTAACAAATTAAGAAGGAATTAAAACAGGTTGTAGAAATCCACTCGATTTTTGTCAAAATTAATATAAAGATAGCTTTGCAGCACCTGGACGGTTAAAATTCAATCTTTTTTTTAAACTATTAGGGTCTAAATAAACAAATAAATGAACCAAAGACGAATAAAAATGGTTTTAGCAAAATATGACCTCTTTAACAAAGCATGTCAGACAATTGCAGCAAAGATCAGATTCCAGAGTGAACTGATGATAACAAAGATGTCACGTGCACCAGGCTATAATACTGGAGTAAACATGGAGATCACAGAAGCCAGAGTTTACAGTTTCATTTATATGTAGGCCTGAGGTAGGAGGTCAAGGGTGAGTAGGAGACACATGATTTCCCAGAGGCTCACACCGCCAGCCTTAGTGTTTCATTCAGATTTATTGCTCAGATCACGGGGTTTTGTTTGTTTATCTATTATATTATTTATTGAAAATATGATTCAGATTCAGGTCACATATGATACTGCTCCACAACTGCACAAAATCAGCAATGTTACTCCACTATAAGTAAAACCAGGTAATATGGGCAAAAAAAATTCAATCTTTTTTTTTTAAATTCTCTTTCTCTTTTTTAATGTTATCAATATTTATGATTGATTGTTTTCTGGCTACTTGAGCTGAAAGCAAATCATGAGCATATTCATGGGTTATATATTATAAAGGTGAAAGAAGTGAACAGGTTGCGTATTGCAGATTGTTCAGAAGAACTGTCCCCAGAGAAGTAATGTTTACTTTATGATTTGGGCATTTTTTGGGAATCTTCAGACAGAAAACCTCGATTGAGCCCTAATAACAAGTAAATATTATACATTCTCCCATTACTTAATAAAATGAAAGTAGCAAAAAGAAAATGTATTTGAAAGACAAAAAGTAAAAGGAGTCATTTTAGAGTAAAACTCTCCAGGGCGTTGTTTAATTACCGTATATTATGTTTCAGATTTATGCTGGGTGTGTTACATTCTTCTGCTGTAGATGTTGAAGGTTGGGCTCATGTATGAATGACTCTGTATAGTCCAAATCTGATTAAACTCAACCTAGAGCATCATAAAAGTCATATTAATTCTGATATGGCAATTCAATCTGAGGTTGTATTAGAAAAAAAAAAAGTCACACCCGTATCAATAATCAGATCTTTGCCTGATTTAGACTCACACACTGAAGTGTCCCAAATCACAACTGAAAAGATCCGATTCGATGTGACTTTTGTTCACACTGTTGTGAGAAAAAAAAAAAAAAAAAAAGAAAGAAAACCCAGATCTGAGTCACATATGAGCAGAACAAATCAGGTTCTGACCACTTTTTCCTGTAGTCTGAACACACTCTTAGCCTTCAATATCTGCTGCCCACAAACCTTTAAAGAATAAATGGAAAACAGAGGCCCCTTAATATAAAACAGTTCATCATTGTTGGGATAAAGAAAATTACATTTACCCCAAAAGAAGTATAGTAACTGTTCTTCATTTTTTATGGCCAGGAGACAGTCAGTGTACTAAATGGAGCCAATTTCCATGTCTTTTGTGTAACGGTTTAGCTTGTAGCTCCTGATCTTAGTCTGAAGGGTGTTTATACTCTTTCAAATCTGTTCTTAATCAAAGACTGGATGATTCAGAACAATACGTTTGACACAGTGCCACCAGTATCTCAGGGCCCTTTTGTCTTGCTCAAGATTGCATAGATTGTGTTAGCATGCAGCAGGGGGTCAGTGGAGGTGGAAACACAGTATAATTTCACTCAGAACAGCAAGCTCTTTTTGAGAGCAAATTCAACTTCAACCCACCACCCAGATGCCTGTTCTTGGTGGTTGTATTCACCACACTATTAAAAATTCATCTCCAGTGTCTAAATTGTGTAATGCATTTAAATGTAAAAATCTAACGCAGAACATCAATGACAATTCACAGCTAGGGTCAGGTCATTAAAACTATAATTATGTGTTTTTTCCAGCACTGGTTAAACCAGAGAAGATATGAGGCAGTCTTTTGTTTTTTGATGAGAGAAATCAAATTATTGGAAGAAGCGGAGCTCCACCACAGAAACAGCATGTCACAAGGAGAAGGCACAAAAACAGGTAATTCGATAAGCACCAGGATGTGACTAAAATTTAAAGTTTCTCTTGTATCTGACTTTTTTGCACCTTTTGTGGGTCCTGTAAGCTGGTTGTTTTCCTGTTAAAACATAAACTCTGTACTTCACACTTTCTGTTGCTTCAGGACATCATTATTATCACTCTGGCAGCAGAGTTTCAGACAATTGTGCAATGTGACACAGCAGGTTAGGACATCTAAACTCTTCGTTTAGGTTTCATTTCCACCAGCAAATCAGCAATGGTCAGATCAATAACTTATTAGACGAGTTCAGACTGCACACAGGGGACTTATTTCCTTCTTCTCTGTTGTTGACAGTGTACCTGATGTGAAATGAGCGTGGCAGCTTCAAGTTTGTACACTCACATATGTAAGACAGAGATCACCCACGCAGAGGTGGAACAGAGCCCAGTGACGACGGTCGGTTCACTGCAGCTGCACAGACCATCCACCGAACCACTAACCCTCAGGTCTCTGCAGTTGTTTTCACTATGAGCGCTTTTTATTAACTCAGCATTTAGAGATGTTTACTCCCTTGCCCATGTTTGTTTTCATCTCATCTGTGCTCCACAGCAGGAGTGTGTGTGTGGGCAGGAGGGTGGAGAAGGTTGAAGATGAGTTTTCTAAGAAAATAAGTGCTTGGGGAAGTTTAATAAATCACCTACTGCATTGCACTTTGAAATCACTTCGGTGGCTTCACAGAAAAAAAGGAAATAACTCTCCATGGATAGAAATGAATCTTACTTTGGGATGCATGGTTGAACAGAGAAATGCACATACATATGCAAATGTTTGTGTGTGTGTGTGTGTGTGTGTGTGTGTATGTGTGTGTGTGTGTGTGTGTGAAATGACACAAAAATAAAGACAACACATGGACCAGAGTTTCAGGGTATTTTCTGCTTGTGACTATTTATAATATAATTTACATTGATTGTTTAACTGTAAACAAAGAGATTCAGCAAAAGAGCAATTTTCCAAATATGGGAGAACGACTGAATGAAAACCAGTCCAATTTTTGGATGTTTTGAAAATTGTTCTTAAACGCAGTAAGTACCACAAAAAATAATCCACTAACTCTACAGTCGCGTGGTAGGAAAAATCTGTCATCACAAACCATGAAGATATAAAACCACCTTTATGGCTAGTTAACACCACAATGTAGATAAGTGATTGTAATTTGGGTGAACTAATCTTTTATGTGCCTTGCGACACCTGACATTTATGCTTAAGGATACTAAAGCCAAAGGTTACAACACTGTGAACAGCGTGCAACACCTATAAAATACTAAATTTGCCGAGGGAGTAAGCTATATAAGTTGACTCTGAAGCAACTAGTCATCAGTGAAAGGCCACAGTCCCCGTCTTTTGCATAGTCAGATCATTACTCTTAACGACAGTTGGACACGAAAGGACCTGAGAGAAGGACCTAGTAACAAAGCTGCTGTTCTGTGTTTCTACAACACAACGCTGCTCACCAACATCATCATTGTGAGTGGAAATTTAAAAAAAAAACAAAAAAACAGAGTTATCTCATGATAGCCAAAAAACAAGGTCTCCAAGCAAAGATAAACTTTAAAACAAGAATGTTGGTTAAACACACTCATATAATACAACAAACACAACAACCTGCAAATTATACTCCCAGACATTTGCTTGTTTTTCCTTTCTCAGTCTTATAGGAACCAATGGGGCAAATCAAGTTGTCGTCTTTGCCTTTGTGTGATGTCAAGAGTGCCAGAGTACCAGAGATGCCGGGTCTCTAGTTCTCTTTTCCCATGAGTTGACAAAAGGAGGCAGGAAGTCTCCCAGGGGCCTGGCTAGAGGCTGCCCAATGTGGCCTGACTACTGATATTACCCAACACCCATCCAGTTCTCATGTTGGCAAGTGGCAAACAACAGTGAAGCCTCCACGGGACACATAGGGACTAGGAATTAGACTGAGGCCACAGAGATCGACTAACAAACATCTGTTAACCTTTAAACATCTACTCTAGGATTAAATTTGGGTTAGAGTTGAGGGTTAGGGTTACATTAGAGTGATGTTTGTGTTATGCTTCAACCACATGTGAAAAACAAACTACAAGGTGTTTTCAAATGAAATATAAAATGAAATATAAAACCACTGGCATTGGCTGGTACTACCTGATATAACAAGAAAGCTTTAGGAATACAAAAAAGGTTTGATCATATTATTTACTGTATGACCCTAAATCTGCTCTAATGATCTTAATTATGAAGAGCATGAAGTGCACTTGTCTGTGAAAAATAAAGACAATACATCTTATTACATACAAGAAAGTAATATTCCACCTGAACTCCCATTCACTGAGCCTCATATCTGCACCGTTAAGCCCTGTTCGCACGATACATCAATCAATCAATTTATCTTTTTTTAAATAGCACTTTACATACAGTGAAATGCAGCACAAACTGCTTTAATCACTCTACCATTTTCTTTCTTTTCTCTAAAAGATGTTTTTAAGTTTCTTACTTTGGTCAAATGCCCTGTGGCATCCACTAGTCTTTCTGGTGGACACATAACTCTTATGGTTTGTTGACATAAATCGTCAGAGTGTATCTCTACAACCCAATACACTGGTGTCTTTGACATAACTTCAGAACTCTTCATTCTAAAGACTCTATCAGTGTTTCAAAGAAGACGTACTCCATATAGCCACTTTAAATTGATCAAATCTGCACTCAAAGGGCCCGCTAACAACTGTAAACTAATACTGCATTTCCTGTTGTGAACTGTCATTACATTTAAAGTGTGTTAATAATCAACAGATTAGTAAACAAACTATCTTTGTTCAGTCTTCAGTCATTATCAGGATACTATACAAAGTGGAATTATCAAATTTTATCTTTGCTTTATCATCCAGTCCAGAATTGATCACAGAATTTAAATTGAAGCTGCTGAAAAATAAAGTTCTTTCTTACTCTGGACCATTTGTTATATGTGGGAAAGATGACATGTTAGCTATGTAGATGCTGTGGTTTGCTCAGTCATTTCTGTCATAGCAGCATGCATGAGGTTGTGATTATACACAGAAGGATTCTGACTGATGCAGCAGGAGCATCCATCAGTTTATTAAGTGGAGACACATTACAGAACGTCGCTCACCGTTTATCCTTAATGGCAAATCCCTTAATTGCTGCTACTGCAAGAAAATCATTAGACCTGGAACAAATGTGCACACTCAACCGAGAAGTGTTTATGTGCTGTATTAAGACACATGCGGGGATACAAATTTGTCCTGTTTCTCCCAAGAGTCAAGGTGTGAAATGAGAAACATCCATTCTGCTGCTGCTTTCATATATCACGCTGACACAGAGACACTTAGTCACTGCAGAGCGGCAGCCATGGGAGCATGTTGACAGCAGCAGGTGAAAGCAGTGCACATAGGAATGGCCAAGCACCACAGGGTGAGGGACGTGTGGCCACTTATCATAAAGCTCTGATGGGTGTGTTTGTGTAATCCCAAGCCCTGCTGAATGCTAGATAGATCAGAAACGCATCACTCTTTACCACCATATTCACTATATCAACAGAACAGTGCATCATGAAAGCTCCAGCACTTCTACACACAGGCACAAGATAAAAAGAGGCTGTGATTTAACCACGTTAGGCCGTTTGACCTCTGTCCCCCTGATCTAGGGTGATGACAACATATCAAACTGAGAAATATCAGGTTGTAAAGACTGATGATGGCCTTATGGGTCAGTACTCACCACTGTAAAAGCGGATCAAACAGCTGAGGTCTGAGTTGGCTGCCTCTTGCTGTACTCGTACAGGGTCTGCATATCCCATAGCTGTCAGGTATTCATAAACCATCTGGAGTGGGCGTTCAGAGGGGTCCAGCCTCCTAAAGTGTAAAAAAAAAGTGACAGTGGTGTTTTAATAAGTTCAATAATTAGAAGGATGAAACTATGGAAGTAAAAATTATATAACACATTCTAAAAATAAGCAGCATTTCATATTGAGCTCTGTCGTTTATTTTCTGTGATGCAAATTACACTCTTCATGGGAATATTTTTTGTCATTTGGATGGTGCTTTGTGTTTCTCCATGCGGCACAGATGCAACCAGGAAATCTGCATGAAGGCAACACAAACAAACATGGCGGACCAACCAGCTGAGACAAAACGAGGAGCTTGTGCCTAAAAGAGAGGCAACTTCTGTCGCATGGATCTGGTTTAGGTATGCGACCAAAAAAAACATACAAATTAGGCCACAGACCGATATCCACAGGCCAACATCTCTTACCACCAACACAAAATCAATGTCAGATACAACAGATCTTTTTTGTTGGCCACTTTATTTGAAAACTGTTTCTTATTAATTCATCTTTTTCTGTTGTGTATGAAAAAAATCAGATTTTGTTATATACTTCACAGAAATTTGGCACAAAGGTTCAAATAAAAGGTGGAGGGGGGTCAAACATGAACGAGTGGCTTTTATTTGAAACATAATTATTTTATGTTTAATTAACAGTGGCTGCCCAATGAATTACAGAATTAGAACATTTTATTACAGGAAACTGTGGCCACAACACAAAAGTCAGGAAACTTCCAGCAGGTAACAGGAGGATGAGGACCATTCACATATCTGAGATAAGCCTGCCTCATTAAATCACAAATTTTCCAACCTTGGGTAGAGCAGCAAGAAGCCATTAAATCTCTGCCACCCAATGCCACCCAATCATTTCATATGCCCTCACAGTGGCAGGTAAGTTTTGCAGCAAACTATACAAATATATCTCTCAGTTTACTCTACACACATCCAGTAGTCCAAATATTGCACAGAAATAGGTGAAATGTTTAAAAACCAAACTACTTTTAGTATTTTCACTTACTTCGGTTAATTAGACCCCTGATTGATCAAATTGTCTAAATAAAGAAAAAGGTAAAAGCCTTCACCTGGATCATTTTTGTAGTGATTAATATGTTTCAGCGTGAAACAGATTCTTTAACCATAACTGTTATGGTGAGTAGCCTCTTATTCCTTAAACAACCATCAATTCATTAGAGTATAAAGATTAGACTGTGTTTCAATGGAAAAAGGTCATGTGGTCGAATGAGTCCAGATTGACCCTGTTCCAGAGTGATGGACGTCTCAGTGTGAAGTGATTACCCATCATGCCTAGTGCCTACAGTACAAGCCTGTGGGGGTAGTGTTATGATCTGGGGTTGATTCAGTTGGTCAGGATTAGGTTCAGGAAGACTATGTGTTTAAAAAAGGATGGAGGAAAAATGTGACATTGGGTCAGCTTATCAAAACAATTTCATAACATAATCAAAGGAAAAAGATATCCAATGAAATATTACAATGTGGGAACTAATAGTTATATAAAAACATCAGAGGTTAAAACACATCAAGTCAAACAGTTTGGGGTCCTAATTCACCACTCAGATGACATTTAACAAGAGCAGAAGAATGACACACTGGTCAAACAGCAAAAAACGAAAATGGGGGGAAAAAAACTGATGGTAATATGAGCCGCTGTTTCATCAAGCTGGAAAAGATTATGTAAGGCAGTGGAGATCAGCCAAAACACTCATGATTAAACAATATGTAATAATTGTGAAAGGCCTAGATGCATAGAGATGATGTGAGATTTGTGTGAAGAAGTGGCTGATCTCACTTAACCTTTCAGAGTGAGGAGCTCAGTTGAACAGTTCTGTGTCAAACCACTAACTCTTCTGAGAAAAGCCGTTTGAGATGTCTGAGAGACTCCCTTTGGAAGTACTCTGGGCATTACTAACTAGGAGGAATCCCCGGGACAGACCCAGGGCACACAGGAGGGATTACATATCCTAGTTCTCCTGGGAACACTAGGAGATCCCTGAGAAAAAGCTTGTTGCTGGGAGAGAGAACATTAGACCGCTCCTCTCTTCCTGTTGGCATTATGACCTTGACCACAGTAAGTGGAAGAAAAATGAATGAACGGAGCGATGGATTGCTTCTATCAACTCTCCTGCTTTAGTAAATTTATATGTAGTGGAAACCTGTCAGAAAATGCAATGATCTACTTAAGACTAAAAGGTACAAGTTATGCCCCCCTGGAAGTAGCCCATTATTACAAGCTAATCGCTGACAAAAGCCTCTCTCTTCCACCGGTTCTTTATAAATCCTTGAGTCCATGTTTTACTGCTATTGTGTACGTAACAGATGCTCATACACATATCTACCATTCCAGTGTTATATAAAGGACACTAGGGGTGAAACAATTTAAAGAAGAAGAGATATAATATAAGCTAGGAGCCTTTTCAAGGTCCTGGGATCATGCGTTTTTCCATAATCTATTGTATCTAATACTCATCTTGTGTTTATGGTGTGTGCTTCCTGGAATGAAAATACCTTTTGCACAAGGCAGCAATCATACCTTTGTAAAGTTGGTAATACCCTGTATTTGGATGCTGAAGAAGTTAATATTAAATTTAAATCCATCCAGTCATACTGAATGGCAGACCGTGATTTGTGCTGCACTGGTGGAAGAAAAACAGAACTAACATGATATATCTGCAGACTTATTAAAAACCTTGCATTTATTACCAGTCATCATCACTATGCGACGCTTATAGTTCATAATCAGCAGAGTTATAAAAAAAATGGTTTTATAGGCCATTAATTGTTCACACTATCAGCTGCAGAGTGATTAAAAGCTCCTATCGTGTTTTTCATGCAATATCAGCTGCATGTGTACTTTTAATCATTAATGTTATATAACCATTTACAGTAGCATCTCCCTAAATACTCCTTCTGGCATTTTTGCTTTTCTATCCTAATACCTTCACATAGACTTTCCCGAAGAAGCTAAGGAGGAACGGTCCAGACTCTCTCACTGTCACAGATCAGTGAACCAGCTTTTTTATCCTTTCATAGATAATCAAAGGGTCATTTGCTATTTCTGTCTACA
Organism: Ostorhinchus cyanosoma; assembly: GCA_029814465.1. Taxonomy (NCBI): domain Eukaryota; kingdom Metazoa; phylum Chordata; class Actinopteri; order Kurtiformes; family Apogonidae; genus Ostorhinchus; species Ostorhinchus cyanosoma. The sequence goes on from JAPTYQ010113908.1 coordinate 9,124, forward strand.
TATGTCGTGTAGAGCTAAAAAAGGCGTTCAACCATATTCCCCAAGGGTATTCTACGTATGGGAGTGGTGTTAGAGTAACTGTAGAAGGTCCTTAGTGCTTTGTGTGTTTACCCTCTTCAATCAGTGTGAGTCTTTTCACTTTCATTTGTGATTTCCAAAGGTAATATATTACGTAACAGTCAAGGCCCAGTTCAGTTTTATGGTGGTGTTGAACAAATGAGACAGAAACATGAGTGAAAATACAATACATACAATTTGTTCAGTACGCTCTTTCAGCCTTTTCTTTTAACTAAGATATGCTACTATTTTAACCAATAAAAACCCAAACAGCCACAAGCAACCAAACCAGCTACTGATCTAAAATGTTAAATAACTTCTCAACCACTAAATCTATCAACACATTGAAATAAATGGTGTAAAATGCAGTTTGTGATCTTTTCATGGTCACCAGATATGATCTATTTGGGGTGCCGTAGTGAACCTGAAAACACCATCATCTTCTACAACACTGATTCACCAGTAAAGCCCATGGAATTTTATCAATGACAGTGGCTGGACACACTAGTTTTATGTTCAGTTAATGACACATTTTATAGAGAGACTCACCATTTCTTCAGTTTTCTCTGTTTCTGATATAATATACTTTGAATCTACTCTAAGCTTGAATGATCATCTACATGACTAGTGAATTAAATACAGGGAAATACACGATTTACACTGAAAAAATGCTAAACACAGAGCATATTACAAAAAGATGGTAATAAATCACCAAAGAAAGGTTCAATATAGAGAAAAAATATGTTTGGGAATTGCCACAAAAGTAGCACTGGGTCTTTATGGGTCAACTTTCCAATTCATGTAACTGCAAACCAAGGCGTCTTTCATAGTCTTTTTTTAATCCTTTTAATTCTTACATTACCATGACAGTATCTACAGTGGTCTCTAAAGCTGCATTTCCACTACGTTTTACCGGCTACTCGACTTGACTTGATTCAACTCTGCCTTTTTGCATTTTCATTATGTAAAAGTACCTGAAATCTGATACCCGGTAGTTTTTTTTTCGTATTTGCTCAGCCGAGGTACCAAAACAGGTGAAGAGATACTAAAATACTGCAGACCACTGATTGGTTAGAGTTGTCACTGCGTCATTGTGTCAACAATGTTTGTCCTGTCATTTTTAATCAACCAGATTCAGATGTTGGCAGGTAATATACGGGTACACTAAATATATTCACAATGACAGCCTGCAAAATGACACTGGTCGGTCAAAGGAGGTTCACACATTTCTGTCCTTGGTGAAAAGATGAAAAGATTCAGCATGAGGTTGACGGGGCAACACGCAACGAGCAAGTTTATCAGCAACTCTCAGAGCAGATGACAGCACACAGTTACTAAGTTACACACAGTGTCGCTATGACAACCGGGTACTCTAAAGTCGGTACTATCCTGTAATGGAAGTGGCCTCAAGGAATAGTACCTGGTACCCGAGTCGCATCAAGTCAGGTCAGTACCACGTAGTGGAAACACGGCATAAGGGGTCTGAGTTTAGATGGATCAATTTTTTTTTTTTAAAGAGGAAATCCTTCCAGAGTTCCCCAACTTTTTAACTGCCACATCTACAGATGCCCTTCATCACCACTGCAAAAGCCAAATGGATCCTAAAGAGATACTGATGCAGTGCCAAAGATACCAGATGTTGGCCCGATAGACAAACTGATCCCAGTTTAAGTCACATCACTAATCCTGGCACTAGTGATATTTCGACACAATTCCCAGTAACACGTGGAAATGTCAGTGTATTTACCTCACTAGGTCTCCATGCAGCTGAACGTAGAGGCCCTTTCCATCGCGTTGGGCACACAGCTCCTCTACTGTGGTGTTGGTGGAGCAAAGCACCAACTGCAGGTCTGTCTGAGGGGTGGAGGAAGCCTGGGGGCCCGAGGCAGGTGGTTGCAGCTCCACTGTCCCCCCATACAGACACACACAGCCTCGCTGGGTGTCTCCTTTGAGCCAATCCCTTTCACGAGATCCAAATCTGGTCTTTCTTGTTACACAGCTACGACTCCCATTCCGCTTCATGTTGCGCTGCAAAAATAGAAAGAGCCTTTCTAGCACAGAGAAACTGGTGCATTTGTAAAAGTTGTTGTGATGATGGTATCCACTTATGCAATAGTCAAATATTTTCTACAATATCTAAAGCTGATATTAATAAGGACTCGCTGAAATGATGAATGTTGACCATCCACGAAAAACTATAGCACACTCAAGAGATGATGGTTTTAGAGCATGCAGCCTGGTCTAAGAATATCCCAACAACTGTATTCTACCTCTGCAGTACAAACACTAACATTATATTGCTCCTGCAGAAATTAAACCTCACCACCAGTCGTGATAAGACAGGAAACACATGCTGACTTAAAGGTGATATCTTAATATTTTCGTAAGCGTGCTCCTCTGTTTTCTTTCATTGATTCTAATGTATATGGAGCTTTAGGTGTCACATATAAGTCACGCTAGACCCGCTCATAATACATGTAAAGCTCTCTGAAGCATTCCAGAAGAAGGGAAGGCGGATCAACAATACCAACAGTTACAGTGGCTGTAACTGTAGTGTCGATTTTATTCAGGACTGGAGAGCAGAGCCACAAAGCCAGTGTTCTCAATTTACAGATCAACCACCCCCACCCCCCAAAACACACACAAACTCACACACACACACACACACACACACACACACACACACACACACACACACACACAATGCAACTTGAGATCACACATAATTGCATTATTTCATCCAAATATTTTTTCCAGGTTATGTGACAATTGTATTAAACTTTTATCAAACCACTCTAGTTCATAATTATCAACACTTAAGATGCCACTCAGCTTGTAAATAAGGATTATTTCAGTTATTGTGATGAGTTTTAAATCATTTATGGCATCAAAAATGTGTAAAGTTGGTGATCCCATTTGCTGCTGAATGAAAAGTAAACTGAAAGATGCTAGTTTAAATCCCACACCTGTTGGCAGAGCTGTGTAATCAGTGAAAGTAAACTGCCCTATATTCTCCCTCATTATCTACAGTCCAGTCATGTTTAGGTGAAGCGTTGACATACTGTTGCTGTGTCAGTGGCCAAAGCAGTCGAACACAGACATGCTCCAAAGTCTCTAAAGCCTTTCAGTCAACCTGTACAAGATCAGAATAGTACAAAAATATGTTCTGTACTTTATGATCAAATAGGTCTCCCCAACAGTAGTATGGGAGACATTTATCAGTGATATTGGATGACATTTGGATGTGACCCCTGCTTACTCATTTCTTTACTGAGTCTAAATTCTACCATTAAATAATCTATTTTATGGGGATGGGATGGTAAGTATTAAGAAAAGACTGATGAGCACTACCTCTTAGCTGTTCACACTGACTCACTTGTGAGAGATTTGTATGTTTGTTAACAGATATATGGCAGGGCTTAATCAAATTGAAATAAAAATGAGCGACTCATAGCAGAATGACCTTTTATATATCATGGTTTTCATGAATGTCCTTCCTTCAGATTCAATAAGTGAGTAACTATGATTTAATAACACATCAGTGATTCTATGCTCTAGTCTGTCACAGTGCTTTGGCTACACATACTTCAGGGAATATATGACATGTCATTATATATCCTGTATCTTACCCTAAAATGTCATAGAAAAACTGCTCAGTGGGCCTCCACTTGTCTTCAGTCTCATTGCCTCCAGTGTGTGTGAACGTGTGTGGTTTGTGGCTGTTAATTTACTGTGGTACATTCCTCGCTGGATGGCAATCATCCACAGATCAATCATGAGCTAGAGAACATCAATCACCGTATATATCTCAGCTGTTACATAATATTACAAGGATGCGTTTTCATTCCAATGCACTTTGCCCTGTCTGAATCACCTTCTGCAATGTAAGAAAAACCCTGACATGTAACACAATATAGATATTTTTCTGCACTTTGCCTTGTCTGAATCACCTACTGCATCACAAGACAAAAATCCTCTTGTTATGACCTGCCTTTAGCACTCGGATCCCCGTTGCAGCGTGGGCTCCGGGTCCACTGCGGCTACCGCGACCTGCAGTCGGATTCAGCCCCGCTCGGTGGACCACCGTGTCCGGCTGCCTGTCTATGCAAGCCCCGTTATCGCCGACATCACCTCCCTTCTTCATGCCCGTTTGGTTGTTGGTCGCCGCGACCGCTGAATTATTATCCTCGTCCTTCATCGCCATGTATGTTTGCTGTTAACAGCGACCAAAAACAAGAAGTACAGTCCTGCTACACGACTGGCAAATTCCCACGGAGAGGTAAAAATTCATCCTGTGTCGGTGCAGCGACGCCATATCCAGACTGAATCTGACTGCTGTCAGATAGGCCTGGTGGAGAGCTGATCAATAAACATTACATGGGCGGGTTCCGTCTCTTTATTATTCATCAGCCACGGCCCCTTTCTCAGGGGAGAGGCTTTACATTAATCATAAGAAAAGTCATTTACCACTTGGTGGCGTTCAGAACAAAAATACACTATATATGCTAGTAGGGCGTGTCTATTCCAGACTACTATAACCTCAGTTTGGATATTAGGCATCTTCCATCTAGAAAGTTCAGAAAACTCTTTTCAAAATGTAATAGTTGGAGTCAGTCATATTTAAGGTCAAATGGTGATCCTGGTGTTTTGTACCATTCAACAAACAACTTAAAAAATGTTTTAGGGGCAATTTAACAGCACTATGAACAGCAGTACAATAGATAACAAATCTGTCCCATGTGTTTTAAAGAAAAACGTTAAAATGTTTAAAACAAAAATGATTTATTTTAAAAACGTGTTTTATTGTATTATAATCCATGACAAATTGAATGTCAGGTGATTTCCTGTGCATGCAGCCTGTGGAGATCACATGTTGAATAAGAAACCTGCTTCAGAATAATGCTAAGCTAATGTGTTTTAATAAATGTTTCTGACCCACATTAAATAATATAGAAAAGCAAACTTGATGGCTTTTGTTGATGTGAGAAACTCAAACTCATCAACCTACTCTGTCGTAATAAGTAACAGAGGGTGAATGACTTATTAAACCTGACTTTTATTGTCCATTTTTTAGGCTATTATCAGTATACTGTAGCTATGTCCTACATATGCTACAAAGATTGAATCCTTAGTAATTTAGATGCTCCAAATATCCCAGTTCATGTTGAAACCATTCAACTTTTGCCAGAACGTCTTAGTATAACGCTATAGTTTAAACATATTAGGTAATTAAATCATTCTACATTTGACCTAACCGCTAGTTCAGTAGTTTTTCTTTTTTTTTTTCATAAATTAGCCAACAGCTTATGCTAACATGTTAGCTTAGCCTTACCAGTTAACTTGGCAATTCTCTGCTCAGAGCAGCAGTTCATACCAATAACAAAAAGTAGTACTTGATTAAGATTAAGGTATTTTTACTGAGTGAATACTGGACTTTAGATCATGTAGCTTTGATATAAGTCAGGTATTGGGTCTTAGTCACCACTCAGGAGTTAAAGTAAAAAAAAAAAACAACATGGGTATTAAATCAACTAAGATTTTAATACATGTCAAATTGTCATGAAAGAAGACCCCTGACTGTCCACATTTCATTGCATTGTTGACTGTATAAACTGCGGATCACAAATGAAAATTGAATCAGTAATAAATCTAATTCAAGACATGTGTACATACATCAGTAAAGATACAAGACCATTACATGCATATCTGCTATTGTACTTATACGCAGTATTTTGATACCACAAACTGTTTTCAGTCAGTGGGAGATTTTCTTTAATAGTGGCTCAAATATTTCAAAGCACCCACAAATGTAGGAAGTCTTCAAAATCCTTTGAATGACACAGCTTTAAATTTCTGCTCACCATCTATGTAAACTCTAAAATAATTTATTAGGTTCTAATATGTTATCATATAAAATGGTTAGACTACTGTTATAACATAGTGAGATGTATTGAAACTTCAACATCCACCATCTTAATGGATAGAAATAGCCACAAGATTCATTTTTCATATCATTGCCACAACACCCCACCCCCAAAACAAGAAAACAAACCATTACTCAGCTAGATTTTTATTTGACTTTTTATTCGCTTGATCATTTTCTCCAACCCAAAGACAAGAATACACAGCATAAATTGAAAATATCCCATTTAATAGTTTACAGCTTCTCATCTTTAATCATCATTACTTTCAGTCTGACATTCACACTCACCTTGAACGCCATGGAACTGAGATTCAGTTCAACATGTCAAACTTGACTGGAAAAGTGAACTTCATGCCTCCACCCTCCCCCAACAAATCACATACCATATTGTTTTACAGTCAGGACAGGCCTGGGGGTTACAAACAGATTTTGATTTCAAAATACAATGAATGCATCATTTTATTAAACAGGGAAAGTGAACATGGTGGTAATTTAGATGCTCTTTCAAGCCCTTTACTCACTCAATTCACCTTAAATAAAAAAACCTCAATCATCCAATTAATTCATATTGCCTGATGTGCACGTTTATCACCCTCTTAAAAACATTAACAGTATTGTGAGCACTATCGGAACAACTAATTGTACATGTTAGTACTGACCCATGAAGGTGGTGTGACAGATTTATAATTTGAACTTTTCTTGCACTTCAAAAAGAGTCTCAGGTCAAGAGTAGAAATGACATTATTTACACTGGTTTTCACATGCAGCTCAGAAGCTGAAAGTTGAAATTGCAGCCAAAAGTCATGTCCTATCTAGAGAAAAGACATGTCACCCACCATCCCGCTCTCTCAAGCATGAATACTCACTCTCTGTGTCTCTGTCACTCACACACACAAACACACATACACACGAACATCACTTCAAACGCTGATCACACTGCTGATGGGCATTTGTTTCTTTTCCTCCTCTTAAGTTACAGTGTCCAAAGCACTTACGTTGGGTTTGTTTCCATTTTTACATGATTTATGGTATTGAAAGATCTGATTGAATATGATTAACAAGGGTACATACTGGCTGAATAAGACAATACAAACAACACCAACAAAAACATTCAGGAATAGATGTATGGAAACTTCCTTTCCCATCCTGTCACAGCCTTCTGTTTTGCACAGCTCCCCCTTGTGGTTATTAGCTTGTAGCACAGGCTCACCCCAGGATTTTGTCCTGGTGAAGCAGCACTCCATGAACTCAAAAGAGGTCCTAGGAGAAAATTAAAACCTATCCTTTCCCTCTCTTTCTCATGTTTTGCTTCCCAAGTTGAATTGAAAACAGCCAGGCCTGAGATCAGTGACTAGATGTACAGCCACACCTTTCACAAAGTAACCTACAACCAGAAGGGCACCTGAATCATACATGAAAAGAGGGCCATGCAAAAAAGGCAAATGCCACAAGCAATATTAATAAATAAAGAAAGGAAGCCATAAGCATGCCCGGTATGGTTTAGGCCTCAAAACTGCATCTTAAAAAATAAAAAAAAGTCACAGTGAGGTTAAAAAGCTTCCTCAGTGTGGCATGAGTTGTGGCCTGTTCAGTCCAAGTACATTCTTAAAAAGATGGTTTCGGGAAAGTGCAAGTAGATGCAAAAGTAATCCGGCAATCATGAACACAAACACACCAAAGTCAAGGAATAATTACCTCCAGACTGATAATATCCTTTCTAGACAGGGCATCATTTCACAAATCAGTTTGTAGATTTAAGAGTTTAATAGATTTGAATAGTCGTAACCACGGACCACTTAACCACACATAAGGCCAGAGGAAATAGTTACATAGAAATAAGACTACCTGCTCATCTTTGCAGGACACAGATACATGAAGCATTTGGGGGTCGGGAAGCAGATGAAGCAAGGTGCCACTTCTGCTGCTGTGCAGCACTGTGCTTAAGTTTCTCAGTAGTACAGTACATCATTCAGACAACATCTGTTAACACAGATCCAACTCTTATCTCACCATAAATAGGAACCCCAACAAGAAGCCTGCTGACTCACCAACTGTCTTTGTAAAAGAAGTAAAGATGACACATCCAGTCATGAAGTATGAAGAATAGTAAATCTAATGCAGCTCAATTGCATCCTTTTTAAGATTCTTTTTTGTACATATATGCATACAATTATACTTCCTAGCTAATCTTTTAAGTCTTCATGTGGGTTTTATTTAATTTGATCAGCTTTTGTTTGTTTTACAACTATATACAATGTACAGGCAGCAGATCATATCTTTTACAATGAATGAGTGATGATACAGGGAAGTCTTTATAGACTGACGCTGACTAGATCTATTAGACAATATACATTGTGAATAATTGGAATTTTTAGAAAATGGTATCTAAAAAAAGGATGAAAGATAGTACAAGAGACAAAATTGTAAAAGCCCTCAATATGTACAGAAAAAAGCCAATATAGCATTTTTTCAACAACAGAAAAACTTAAACTGAAATAATTTTCTCCATATACACATATCATAGCTCAAAAATATTTCCAAAGCTAATAGTCTCTCTGATTTGGTCACAGAAGTTAGATAGTGAAGCATAGTGAAAAAAAGTATACAGCCTGATTGAACATCTGAAGATCCCAACACAGCATCGCAGGGCTGCTAAGCTTGTTAAGTGATGAGATGTACAAATTACCATTAGTTTCTTTCATGCAGATGCTCCCCTTGATTGCAATTCATAACTAAACAAAGCTCTCCGTCTACTGCCACTGACAAAATGAAAAGAAAAAGAGAACATTGTGAGGTATTAAGGTTACTGTCCCCGACAGCATGGCCAGAATTCTGATTTGGAGAAGACGAGAGCCGAGACATGATACAAACAGTCACCACAGAACAAACCATCCCAGTACCTCAGAGCAATCCAAACCCACACTTCAATTTTTTTGGGGGGAGGGGGGGGCCAACTCTTAATGACATGTCATGAGTAGAGCATTTATTAAAAAAAAAATTATCACTTGAAATTGTTTAGGGAAATCTTATATTACTTAGCTGCCACACTTCTTGAAATTTCTTTTGCTTTTAGGAGTGGTTAGCACACCTGGCAGGTATCTGAGGGCAGTTTAGGAATAATGGAAAGTCAGCCATGCAGTTTGGCCAAAGAAATAATCTGGATTATGGGGCGATAATTTGTTTTTGTAAAAACATAATACAAACACACCGTTACGGACCTCCAGGCAGGCCAGTATGATTAGGTGATTGATGATTAACTTATTAGATATACAAGTAAAAAAGTAAAACTTTTCAAATTAAGTGATATACCATTTCAAATCCATCAGGACCTCAGGTTTAAACACAATCAGCATACAAGCAGACTTACAAACGAAGCTCATACAGAACTCAATAGTTCAGGGGCTTTTATCTAGCCAAGTCAGAAAGGCACATCACTTTGATATCAGGCATAAATAATTAAGTCAACTTACTGCAGAAATAAAATGTATTTTCACAATAATAGTGCCAATAAGGTGAGTGTCTTCATTACAGAAGACAGCGATGAAAAGAACTGATGGAAAAAAAGCATTCAGTGCATGTTAACTACATTCATAACTAGCTTCATTTACATGTATGTGCATGGTGACCAAGTTCAACCAGGTTAAACAAATCTGCAATGCATCTAAATTGCAAGCTAGATCGTGAGGACACAGATGCAGGAAAGGTTTAAATGCAGATCTCCAACACAAATGCAATCAACCTATCTTAAGATAAATTACAGACCTGGATTACATCCATTCAAAGGAATGAACATTGTCCAAGAAATGCAAAACAAATAACTCTTTAATTTGTTACATAGATCTAAAGCTAAAAATGAGATGATGGGAGGAGAGCTGTTGGGGGGGGGGGTCTGAGCATATCTTCAGAAACAAGCCACAGGTGATGACTGAGCTTTGTGGATCTGTTAATGTTCCCATCCACATGAAAAACGATTGAGTTTCCTACAGAAATACAGGACACACAGCCCTACTTCTAGAACCCAAAACCCTCCTATTTTAAGTAAAGGTGTGCTCCTATCTTGGCTCAAACATGCTTTAAGAAAATTAATATAATAAAAAAAAATACAACTCTCTGACATAATATTTCACTAATGATGTGGAGGAGAAACAATACGTATTCCAAGAAGTTTATGACTGCACCTAAGAGACCTTTCAAAGCTTTTTCTGCTGCCATTTTGGGACTAAAGACTTGGGCTTCCACATAATAAATCTGAATGTAAAGCCAATCATTCACTTTAGAAGTGTTTCAACTGCATTGTAGCTCAGGTATAAATTTAAATAAACATATGATTTGGTGTGGTGCCAATAAAGAGCAACACTTTTCCTCTATAGTGACTTTGGAGGTGGAGGGTACCACAGTGAATGCTGTGCATATGTGCTTTTTGTGAGTGGTGATGGTGCTGAGGAGGAGGGTATGTGCGGAAACTAGTACTATTAAGAAAAAAGATCATGGAAAACAAAAAAGAAAAGAGACAGTTCATTGATTGATATGTATTCCCAATTATTCTGGTGATGTCAATAGTCAATAGGGTCTTCGTAACATCTGTATTTTTCTCCTGTGTTAGATGCTCTGCTGCTTCCCATGCAACTTGAGGGCAGCGGTCTGCAGTGACGTCACAGGGGGATCCGTTGGAAGAAAGGAGGGAGGTGAAAGGAAAATCGTTTTCATAGTTCCCTTGATGGGGCTTTTAAGAGCAACAGAGGCAACTAATCACTGCCAAGACTGAGGTGGGAAGTTGTTCACCTCAGCCAGGTCTTGCACAGGTGAGCCTTTGTGGGTGTACGTCAGCTTGATCCTCATTCGTAGCTGTTGCTGAAATTTTATGATCATCAAGTTTATAAAGAGGAAACAACGAGCAAATTGTATAAGTCTGTATGTAAGCCAGTCTTTCAGCTGCAAGCAACAAAGAAACTGCAGAGCAAGTTTGTGAAGGAACTCACCTTCTGTGGGTTGAGGACTCTGATGACCTGTGTGACAGTTCCCTGGTTGAGTGCCGGGACAACATTACTGCTAGGGGAAAGGAGCTGCAGCTGGAATGTCTGAGAAACAGATAGAAAACACCAAGGTACATTAAAATTTAATGATACCCATAGAGAAATGAGGTCACTGCTGAGCATTAAAACAGGGACATGTACATTGATTTGGTGGTGACCAGAATGAACTTTTAATGACACAATCGCCTTTTAGTTATTTATCAGTTACAGTGAATGCAAATTAAATCAGGAAAAGCAAAATGAGCTCTAAAAACACCATGTTTAGGTTGACTGAACCATCCTGCATGACATTCTTCTGTCAAGCTAAAAACCTTGAGATGGCACTACACTGTAAAAGTAACAATCACTTTTAGCATAGAATTTTGCTTGAGTAGCTGTTACACTCTGAAAATAATCAAAGAGGCAGTTTCACCACATATCAAAAGCAGAACAGCATCTCTAAAACATAATTAAAAAGGCTCATCGGTTATCAGCAATAACTAGGTCTAAAAAATACCCTGGTACGCTGAGGGACAAATATGAATGTGTTAAACTAAAAAAGAAAACAAATGCCGTCAGAAAATAAATGTATCAGCATTGTCTGTCAGACGATGGATCACTCATTTTATCATCATACGGCATTTGATTTCAATGTCAGTCACTACTCTTACACTAGAGTTGCAAGAACTGTTTTTGTGATGCATTTGTCTTCACAGGCATGCAAGGAAATCAGTCTATATGAATATTAAAATTGATCTAACATGGTGGATTTTTCAACCTGACAATCTAGTTTCACCACATCAAAAGAACAGCAGTATCTCTGAAGCAATGCTAATATTGTTCACTTAAAGGGACTATATGTAGTTTTTGTACTTGAATTATTAAAACTAGCCAAAATTATGCCAAAGATTCTCTGCTAGGGAATCTAAAGATATGCACCTAGTCTATTCTTACCAATGGCCATAAAAGAGTTAAGTGACCACGAGAGGGTGCAGTGTGTCAGGCTGCTGGTCTCCCATGATGAGGAAAACTATTCTTCAGGATGGAATGGGAACCACTAAGAAACAACTTTCGGAGTTGAAGAAAGGGGCTTAGTGTTATATAAAAGGTAGAAGCACTGTTGTCGTTTTCACCACTAAACACAGCTCTAAGGGAAAAGAATGGAGTTTGCGCTTCGTTTTCAAGGGTGAGTTTGATTATGAGGCTTATGAAGGTGTAAAGTTATTATGTGATGCTACTGTCTTTACCAAGTTCATCATTTGTTGATCCATGGTTCAGACTAAACTGACAGTTCTGAAAGTGTTGGGACAATTCCAAACAGATCTTTAGTGCAACTATTGACAACAGGAACTGTACAGAAAACACAGATGATTTGTGGTTTTACTGTGGCTGTGTTTCGTATAAAAACATAGCTAAGCTAACAGAGCTATACTGTAAACCGTCATTTGATGCAGCACAGGAAGACTGAAGGGGGAAACTTGGTGACACTGTAATACAGATTTGTGTAAACAATGAGATTTATACTTTATACAGTGAGTGATACAGTCTTTGGATACATATAGTGTTGATTCACTAGTGGTTTTGGTAACTGTGTGTTAGGATACATGACTTCCACCTGCTGTTGAGTTTGGAATATTAGTACTTCAAATAACCCCTTTATGTGTTGAATATGGATTTATGATTTTACTGTTAATCAGAGTATTTTGAAAATAAAAGTATGATCAGTTGAACCTGGTGAATATCCTCAACCTTAGGGAACGTGGCTATCAGCAATAATTAACCACACTATAAAAAACAGCCAATTTAAGATTCAGTTTTCCCTGCTTACCTTTGGTACTGCAGCCTGAAAAACAAAGTCTGTCATATCTGCCTCTGTTGTGTTGGAAGCATGGATGGTGATGACTGCGATGTTTGGATTGGGATTAGCTCTCTCAAATGTGAAGTCGATTTTAAGACCATTCTTGTTGTATGCTATCATTGGAGGGATACCTATAAAAAAGACCATCAATATTTAGAAATATGACATTTCATAGCATGCATCATCTAGACCTCATGAACAGGACCACAGATATTTGGGAGTGGATGGTCAGGGGAGCAAACAGGCTCTCACCTGCAGCTGCAATGTCATTAAACAGGGGCTGTGAGGAAAGGCCATCCAGGAGGAAAGAGGGTTGGGAGGTGGGCACAGAGGGAGCAGGAGCAGGGGTGGGACCGCCTGGGAAAGGGGAAACAACACCCAAGGGTTTAAGGTCACAAGTCATGGTTGGACAACACATTCACTCCGATGGTAAACAGATTAAGGGCAGGTCCTTGGTTTGATTTAAATGGGCTTAAATAAAGCTAACCTACCACTTAACGAGAGGTCGACCAGTAGATCAAGAAGCTCTCCTCCAGCTGAAGCAGGTTTTGTGGGCAACGTCGTCTGAATTACTGGCACCACATCATTACCACCAAGCAGGACTAATAAATCATTGGCCTTGAAAGCGAGAAATAAAAACAGTAAAAAAAAAAAAAAAAAATAGGATCAATGGCCTTGTAGCTCACCAGCATGTTCTATTAAGAATTAATAAGTTGAATTTGCGAGGCTGTCAGGTTCTGCCGCCATGTTAGAGTCCTGCGGTCTTGATGCAGGATATCAATCTCCCAATAGAAGTGGGTGGTACTTTCACTTGAGGATAACTCAACAAATTAAATGAAAGTCCAAATATGACATACCATCAGTGTTTAATAGTAACTACATTGATATCTGTAACCATTTCCATGTTATAAGTCATCAAAATTGGGCCCATTATAAATAAAGGCAAATTTTTAAGATTTCAAAAAATTTGTCAAATCTCAAAATCTAAATTTCTGGAAACTGAACAAAATGTGTAGACATTGCCACACAGAGCACCTTCACAATAGCTCATGGCTCTTGGCCTGTGAGTTAAAAACCCCTGATATGTTCTACATGTGCCTTCTTTTAGCAGGGGGCTATTTAACAATGTTAATAAAAACACTATAGAATTGTCTATTGGTAAGAGTCCTCAAGTCTATATTAGCTTCATACTATGACTGGATATTATTTAATTTCTTCATGAGCTCACCTGGCTGGCTGGCTGAGTGACAGGGGGCGGATGTTTTGGTTCCACAACAGAGGGCTCTGTCTCCCCATTGGTCTGTACAATCTCTGTGGGGCCATTAGTGGCCGTTTTCTCCATAATGGGCATTCGCTCTAGGAGAGCTGGCCTGAAGTATTAGAACAAAGAGGAAGAGAAGATGGACTGCTGTTAATAACAGGAATTTCCTAACATGCAAATAGCACTGATGTAATGGTATCTGATAGAATGTAATGCTTCACCTCATGTGGTCATATTTCTTGAAAAGCGCATTGTACTCCACTGCTCTCTGCTGCAGCTCCACGTCGATGCTACTGCCATATATCGAAACCACCTTCTTGATTCGGCTAAAACATTAGAAATTCTCCAGGTTAGCAAAGGGTTAAATCATATTGGCTGTAAGCACTACATTTTTTTTTACTTTGCATTAAAAGCTGTAATATTTAAAGCAGCATTTCACAAAGGTTATGGGCTGTTACTCACTTAACACTGCTGAAGCGAGTAGACAGCTTCATGATGGCAGTCAGAGAATAACCCCGGGTTACAGGTGTGGACAGATTGGACACAAGGAGGCCCTCCAGCACATCCAGAACTTCATCCTCAGTCACCTTGAGCCAAATTAAAAAACTTGTGAGAACTTGGAACTTCTTTCAGCGTATTGTATGTCCTTGCTCCCTGCCTGTACAAGTGTATGTGAGGTTTGGCTTTTATACCTGGATGGGCTCCTCCTCCTCACACTGCCCAGATACTAGAAGGTCACCGTATTCTCCTATGCACCAGGATGCCACTTGGACTAGAGGTTGCTACAAAAGACAAAGGAAGTAATGGCAGTGTATAAAGCAGTGTATTGCATGGTTAAAACTATGCTTGTGCACTTCAAACATGACCAAAACCAGGGCTTTTATCACCTGTGAAATATCATCCAACAGGGCTTTGTAAAGTCTCTGTACTGTGTAGGCATGCATCTCCACACTGTTGGTGATGAGCTGGATGAGGTTGGGAACAGAATCATCTCGGACATAGCTTCCTGCCTGTAAGAATGAGGAGAATATTTAACAAATCTGACCTAATTTTTTTCATTTTGTTTTTGATTAGAGGTTTAGCACATTTATGGAATACATACTGTTGTCAGGACTCTCATGATGGTGTCTATATGCCATCTTTTCGAAGGGGCGTACCTGAAGCACAAAGAATATTCAAAAATGACTGAGGGAGAAACATGAACAGACGCAAAAATCTAAACTTTACAGAAGCAGAAAACCAATGCTGTCAGAAAACAAATGTATCAGCATTATTTGTCAGCCGATGGATCACTCATTGTATCATCATACAGCATTTCAAGGTCAGATCGTCAGTGCTACACAGTTGTATATTAGTGTTGACTTCAACAGATTATATTTTAAGTTAATTTGATCCCATTTTCACAGGCATGAAGGACATTTAACCTATTTAGTGTTAGGAAACTTGAAAAACTGGAGACCTCCTTTCCGACATTGCATAGAGTCGGAACAGATACAGACAAACAGAACACAGAAATGATCAAATCAGTAAAAAGGAGATGAATGCAGCTAAAATATCTTATAAAGTCATACTTCTCTGCTGCTAGAAACACTCCCGATGCACAGTCTGCTTTGAATTCTGGGTCACAAGAGTCCAGGAAGTAGAGCAGCTCTTTCATCATCCCTCTAATGTTGTTGCCGTTGACCAGGGCAAAACTCAGTTCCATTGCACGTCTACACAACAGTGAAACATTAATAAAGGTCAGGGACAGGGGGAGAGAAAAAAAAATCAATAAAAAAAGTCCTAAAACCACTGTTGACACTTCATCTTACCTCTTGATGGACACATCCAAGTCTTTTAAACAATCCACAATGGTGCTCCGATGCCTCTGCACGGCATTATGGTCTGTCTGTACCGTCTTTAGTAGAGATGTCAATGCCACATATCTGAAATGATCGAGTTTATTTAAAATAAAGAAACAGTAGGAAATAACTACATTTTCATCTGACAGGACTTTATTATGTCCGAGGTCAAGCACAATAAAGGAGTGACTTACCTTATATTTTTGTCATTGTTAAGGAGGAAGCGACCTAGAATATTGATGGCCAAGACCTGAATGAAATGAAAATGAAATGTTTACTAAACACTAGAAAACTATTTTTTAAAAAAGCCTTTACTATAAATACAAGGAACTCACCCTCAGTCCACTTTCAGACTTGATGTCCATTATAGTCAGTACAGTCTCGTACAGGATTGCATTGCCTACATTTTTACTTGTCTCTGTGTTTGTTGCAACCTACAAGTACACATATTTGTCAAAGTAAGAGTCAATCCATGAAACTTTAGAAAACAGCCATAATGGGGTTTAATTCTAACCTGTGCCAGAATGTCATTCATTGCTTCACTGGAGTCGTCATCACTCTTGCCTAAAATTCGCAGTAGTCTCAATATCCGCACCTATGGAAAACAAAGAGACAGCCCAGTCCTGTCAATCTGGCTGACAAATGTGATGTACTTTATTGATCCACAGTTCAATTCAGGTTTCTGTTGACTGCTGAGTCAAAGGCATTTGTCATTTTGAACTTTAACACCCTCACAAACTAGCCTGCTTTAGCTGTGGGTGCGTCATTCCATGCTTTAGCCCTTTGAAGTTAACTCCTGAGTCAGCAAAAAGTGATGTACACCAATATACGTTTCACCATATACAATATCTGGTATTAAGTGTGGAGATTTACCTGCAGGAAAGGGTCGCTTATGCCTGACACATCATGCTCAGGAGAGTATCCAGACATGATTAGGTTCTTCAGGATTCTCACCAACTGTGGAACCAACTAATAAAAACAACAAAAGAAGAGAAAAAGATGTGGAGTTAAAATTCTTCTCCAGAAACAATTCTTTAGTCAGAGTGTTTTTTTTCTGCCTAACAAGTATATAAATATTGTTCTAAAGTTATTTACATTGACAGGAAAACTCAAACTCTAGGGAAAAAAAGGGGAGGGATTCAGAATGTACTGTTTATAAGACTGTAACGAACAAGTAAAATCTGGAGAATTTAACATGGGTGATCTGGCTTCAAATCCCTTAACAAGGTGCAATCTAATCCATGAAAATACTAGCTTTGAAATGGTGACTAAGAATATGTTTACACACTTGCATAAAGATCATTCCTCTTGACTACTATACCATCTTTTCAGTCTTTCAATTCCTTTCCTATCGAGTATTCAAAACACTTCAACATTGTTGAAAATGGTTCCCTAACTTAATGGGAGTTAATTGAAAAGAGGTATTATTTCTTATTTTTCTGTTTGTGTCAGTATCACAATAGAATGTGTTACCTTAAAGCAAGGCCACTTCTTGGATACTCTTGAATGTGCTAATAGCTAGTTCACCAAATAACTAACTCATGGCAGCTAGGTATTTGCACGGCAATCCTGCATTCACTGTTAATACAGACTACACAAAAATATATAAATATATAGCTATAAGACAGACAGACACAATCGCTATAATTCTTGTTCACAACTTTATGTTTATGCCAACTAAGTGGGGAAAATGCCAGTGTTCATTCTTATGAGTGTTTGTATCCTCAAATAGTGTTCAAGATAAAAACACTTCTGTAGTTATTCAGGCCTAAGACAGTTACAACTGAATAAGCTACCCTCCTACGGTAACAGACAGTGGAAATCATCTGTTCCTGTGGCAATCATGTGAAAACACCCACCCAACCGCTTCCAAACAAATAGTGATCATATGAGTTGCAATTTAGGTAAATAATGACATTTAAAATAAGAGTGGGAAATGTGTCTGACGAAATGAACCAAAATTTTATCATATTTAAAGAACACTGACATAGTGATGATCACTGTACAAGTTAAGGAAATTAAACCAAAACAATAAATAAATAAATAAAAACACAACATGACATTACTCAAAACAAATTTGATTACATCCGAGGTGACTGTGTGGAGTGATTACTATTTACAGCATGCACCAGCTATGAGATCAGAATGTACTCTTACCTTTTCATTCTAACACAATGCAGGAATTGTAACAAAGACAAATGACAGAAAAAATATGAGGTAGATGTTAGGGAGGGGAAACTGGAAATCATTCACTTTCAGAAAGCTAAAGTAATGTTTCGATCATGAGCAATGAGGGTGGCGCTCCTGTCAGTTTAGTTACACCTAGAGAAGGAGAGGTACAGCAGCAGTTGAAATACAGGAAAAAAAGACAGTGGTAGGAGATAAAGGCTGACACACACTTTGAATGTGAGCTAACCTGTAGTGAAATCCAAGCATCAAAGTTTAAACATGTTTCATAGCTTAGCAATAACTAAAGGAAATGCATAAGTGCAGAGGGAAAATGAAATGTGACATGAGCTTAGGACAAATGCATAAGTCATTTCAGAACAGTTCTCTTCTAAAGAATGTATGTTTATTACCTTTCTGAAGTGGGCAAGCATGTCAGGACTTCTTTCACACATCTCAGTGAGGAGAACAACTGATGTATGGAGAACTCCTGTGGAACACAAAGATAAGAGATGTTTTGAGGACGTCTGATCTCCTTTTCCTTGGAGAACTTGCACCAAGTCTGACCTGAATATGAGGTCATGTTCAAACCTGACTTTGCTACTTTTCAAATTTTGTAGCTGCTAACAGCACAAAAACTGTTAACATCAAATATGTATATAGTGTATACTTGAATATTTATGATTATCACAGAGGACAATTTGTGCAAACTTAAATATGCATGATAAATATGCATATAAATATGTACTGAGTCACTGTCAATAGGACAATATTCTCCTGTGAAGGTCATCTAAAACCTAATCACTTCACATAGACAATGAATGCATAATATGTTGAAGTGAACTACAGTTTACTGCAGGAGTCAGCAACCCTGGTCCTCGAAAGCCACTAAACCTGCATGTTTTAGATGTTTCCCTCTTCCAACACACGTGATTCAAATGATCAGCCTATCATCAAGCCATACAGAAGCCAAATAATGACTGTTAGGTGTGCTGAAAGAGGGACACTTCTAAAACATGCAGGATAGGGGCCTTTGAGGACCAAGGTTGGTGACCCCTGATCTAAAATATGCAGGACAGTGGTTCTTGAGGATTAGGGTTGCTGACCTGTGGTTTAGCGATTGTTGCAAGTTGTAGCAATATGGCAGAATGACTCATATGTCTACCGAACGGGATGCTTTACGATACCCTTCAAGAATCAACAGTTTGTACAGATACGCAACTCACAAATTGTATAGATGTGAATTCTAGGCAATTTATAGCTGATCTTTATCCAAATTTGTGAAAACAGCAGTGTTAACTTAATTTCAAGTTTCAGATCCACTTTCACCAGCAATTTACAGAAGTGTGACACAATGGGTTAAGTGAGTCAAGTTAAATTAACTGAAAAGGGGCGAGGTTTATGCTGTAGGAAGTTTTCAGGGTCTGTTTTAAATTTTGTCGCAATATCTTATGTTTCTTGTTTTCTATTGGCATAAACTGGAACAAGTACATGTTGTATTAACTTAATATATCACATAACACAACACCCACAACAAAAATCCATGAAAAAACCAAAAGTGCATTTTTTGTTATCTGAGGCAGTCCCTGTTAGACTGCAACACAATGTCACAAAGGATCGGGATGTTTCAGCACTGATATAAAAAAAAAGAAAAAAAGATCTTTGTCTGTGACATATCTACGCTTTGTGGAGGACAGACAAGTCAGGGAGATGATGACAGACTCATTAATTTACTTTCCTCTGCAAAGGACACTACAAAAAGGACATTAGCTGCCCAGCTGTTCAGAGCAGTACACAGTGAGTGGCAGAAAATAGGACAGTGTACATTTGTTTAGGCCAAGGGCATTTCTCCAACAGCTCCCCCTGATAAAACATGTACATTTACCATGGTTCTTCTCGCTCAGCAGGTTTTTTGTAGCTGGGAGGAACATTTCCATAAGTTCTGGAACCTTCCTGATGACGTGAACCGCACACAAGGCTGCCTGTCAACAAATATTTAGGAATTGTCAAACAAAGGAGAATTTTAACTAAAACTCAGTAACAGTACTTTTGAGTGCTTAGTGTTTAGCAGTAACAGTTTTACACAGTGGATTAGAATTTTAGTTATGAACCGTCTACATTTCAGTTCCTCTGGATACAAATTTAAGCCTGGTATCAAGGCTTACCTTTTTCCTTAAATAGGAGTTGGATGTTTTGAGCAGCTTTTCCACCTCTCCAGCCAGGTCACGACACATTTCTGACGAACCCATACAGCCCAACGTGCACAAAGCCAGACCCTGGACGTATTGTGTGCTGTGATTCAAGTCACTGGGGGAACATAAAAGCAACAACCATGTAAACAAGATGCTCATAAAGGTATAAATCAGAAATTAAATATATATTTACACTCACTTCTTAATGCAATTTGTCATTAGTAGATGGACATCCTGCCTCTCATCCAGCAGCAGCATAGCTCCCAAATAACCTATTCGTTTGTCAGTGAATTTCTGGGACGCAATCAACTTCAGGCACTCCAGCTGAAACACAAGTCATTTCATCACAAATAGTTCTTAACTATGTAGACAACATGAGAAAAAAGCTTCAATGTAATTCTAAAACGCCTTCAAGTCATTTTGCAGTCCTACATCCTTTCATTACCACAGTAAACGCACCTGCCCAAAGTGTGCTGGGTAGCCCAACATGTGCATATAAAGAAGCTTTGCCACATTTCTGCAACGGTATGTATTATCTTCCTCTCTAAAGGACGAGCGGATAGCAGCACACTCTTTCTGGATCATCTCACGCTCCTCTGCCTGGGTCCGTGCTGTCCGGATAGTCCGGATCAGCTCCCGCAGTCTGATCGGAGCTGGCATTCTCTGTAACGTGAACAATAGAAACAGGTTAGTGACTGTTCTTCATCAGGCACCAAACCAGACACATACAAAACATTTCTGAAAACACTTTGGAGAAGCAATTTTTAAACTCTTATGGTGCAGCAATATATGTAGCACACCTGACAGATCACAACTTCAGTGGTGAAATATGGTACTGAGGAAAAGAGCACGTTTCTGATGAGCCAGAATTAAATTTAAGTTTTCCAGTTAGCAGACCCTTTAAATTTTCCAGCTTAATCTAGTCCTGTTTGTTTTATAAATACAAATGTCCAAACTGATAATACATAAATCTTGTATGACTAAAGCAACGTAATGCAAATACATAACTAAAACATTACAAATGTGTTTTTTTTTTTCTTGTTTTGCATGAAGGTGCAGAGGGAAAGGAGAATGCCGGGTGAAATTACATTCCTTTGGGGACAAGGCTCTGAGGACACACATGCTTTAAGACATGAGAAGAGGTTTAAATATTTATATGACTACATGCACCACTATAGGAATTCATTCTTTCATGATTATATCCACACACATGTAAACGTCCACAATTATAAAAATTAAATAGCAATGACAAACAGCTTGTTTCTTCAAAATAAGCAAAAAAGCCAGGGAGATAACAGCATGAGCTGAAGCTGTGCTGCCAATATTAAAAGGTTTATTTTCCCACTTAATTTTAAATGAACAAAGGGAAAGAGACAGGGCAGCACATAAGTTTAACTAATTAAAACACTGTACAAAAAATGTAGTAGTACAATTCTTGTACTGGAATAGAACAGAACATCTCAATTTTAAAAAACATTTTATTTGTCATTTGTTTGAGCTATGGCAGAACAGCTTATTCTTAAAATATAACCAACCATAAAAATAAGTGGAAAATTTCAGATATCTGACTTTTGGCTACAAGACTGTAATTCTTAGTAGATAATAATCATGATCAAAACATAAATTTAAGTGCTATTACTGTCTTACTACCTGTTTCTGGATTATTTTTTTTATCTGAAGTATATTTCTATATCAAACATAACCCTTTCCCTTCTAAAAATGTAAGAAAGTTCTTAATGGCAGTGCAACTACATCAAATGAGGTACATTTTGTCTCCAATCTCATGGAAGCCTTTTATCTCTTTGCATGCAGCACATAATTAAGCTGCTAAAGTAACAGCAACGAGGGTAATTACTTGCTAAGCAAATCCATTATCTCTATCTAACTATCCAGTGTTGAATGGGATGTTTAGTAGACAGAGACACAAAGAGCAGTGACCCCACAGATGTCTTATGATGTGATAAATAGTTGATGGCTTTGTTATGATTCCTTTCAAACAAATACGGTAAGTCTTACAAATGTGCAAATGAACTGATCACTCGCTCATAAAAGCAACGTCTCAAGCGACACACTGACCAGATTGCAAAAAACTGTGTTAGATCATTCTGCTGCTTGAGCTCCTTTCATAAAGTGAACCAAGATACTTTAAATCACTGTATTATCCTCATAGAAAGACTTCACACAAAATGGCCATTCCATTGAGATTACAAATTTTGTTCCCCCTGGACAGTAAACACAACATAAAGGGAGAGTTGTAAGAAGAGTTTGTTATTTAATGTGTTGTTGGATGGGTATTTATTCCTCTGGGTTGCTGTTAAAATAAGCCTCAACAGAAAATACACACAGTACACAATATACAGTATATTCTCTCAACAGTATTCATTTTATGTATTTATTTTTTTGCAGGTATTTCAATGCATTATACTCAAGAGGTGTTGCTATGTTCACTTGAGGTGTGATATAAGACTTATGGAAATCTTACTAGGTGGTCCTGAGCTGGTTAATTGCCAGAAACTCTTACTTGGAAAATCTCCAGCAGCCCTTGAACCCACATGACACCGGTTCTGAAAACATATCTAAGCATTAATAGCTTCCGGTGGCTGTGGCGCATTAGCTTTAAATAAACCAAATATTAACTTCACTTCTTAGATTTAACCCAATTTCTATTTATTCTTCATTTAACGTGTGCATATTGTAGTTCTAAATGGTCAAAAAGACTATTCCCTTAATTAACTGATGAGGTGAAATATAATTCTTTGAAACTATGCCAAATTGCTGGGAATCTAGACTCAGAGGGAATGAGGACAAATTTTATTGTATAAGATAGTGATTTGTGAGGATCTAAGAATTCACTGTGATCAAGGTGGGATGGGGGGGGCTGGCTGGCTGGGCCACTCTTTAATAAAGCCTGCAATCTTCTGGCTGTCTTAACACCATTTACATTACCTGAGCTGAATGGACCCAGTGTTGGCCCCATAAATCAAGGCTTTGTCTCGTGCTGTGCTTATAATCAAATATGTACACTAAAGAAGGTAAGACTGTGACTGATTAAATTACAGCTCCTCATTCTTACTGTTGCAGAACAACAGCACATTCTTCTACAAAGAAAAAAAATAAGATATTTATTAATACCTAGTGTTAATATTCTTATCACAAAACCTGCTGGTAAACATGATAAGAGAGGGTACTGAGCACATAAGAAAGAGGGTCAGAAAGACTTCAGGATGTGAAAACCTTCATTTTACTCATAAGCCAGGCAGAAAAAGCCTCAGGCAAGATGGCAAGATCATGGTTGTGATTCTCCAGAAATCACCCAGACAGGACATATCAGACCAAGCAACTCAGCACACCTGGGGTTATTTGGCAGCATACACAGTTAGCAATTACAAAAAATCATACCTGTAGCCAAAAGTTAAAACAAACAAACAAAAAAATACTCAATACAATGCATTACATAAGGGACAAGTAGACTAAAGGCTCCTTGACAAAAAACAGACAAAGTATTCTTGGACCTTTCAAAATCCCTTAAATATTCCCTTGTAGTGAATTTAGACATAGTGGCAATAAGAATAATCAGCATGTGCTGGGATATCCACAATTTTTTTTTTTTACAAAAATTAAAATCTTCATAAAACCCGCTTCTCCCTCATTGAAAAAATTCGTAGACTGAATCTATGCAGGTATTTTTCTTTCAACAAGATTACCTGCTGAACAACATACTCCTACTTCACTCTTCCAAGCATTTGTGCAGAAGAGGTTTTGACTTTCCACAGTACACCGATTTGCTTATTGAAATAAAATTGTCTCAAACTTAATTGTGGCGCCACAAAATAATTCTTTTAGACAGTGAAAGATGTTCAGGACATCCATTTATCTGCAATACATCCGACCAAAAAAAAGACTGCATAACACAGTAGTAGTAATTTTTTTCCCTATATAGTAATACTGTGCATGTACTCTAAAATGCTCATAACAAGTCTTTTCTCCCATGAGATTTGAAGAGACAGCCCAGATTAGCTTTCAGAGCCTAACAACCAGCAACAGGCAAAAAGCATGCCACACCTCCCTTTTACCACAGGGAGCAGTCAACCTGCCAAATTGAAGACATCATACTAAAAGCATCAAAGGAGAAAATTTAGTATGAAATGGTTTTACATTAGACCACAGCATACTATAAGGGCATTACAGCTAAAGCGATACTACAGAGACAATGTCTGATGTCTCCTTATTTGGGAAAGAGATACACAGTAGACGAAGATCATGGAGGCTGTGAGATGAAAAATATGCAGGGCCGCCACTGGGGAGAAGTACTGTCCCTACTCAGTTTGCCAGACTGCTGTAACCTGCACTTTGTCTCCTGCTTCCTTTTATCTCTTTGCACACACAAATATTGTGTATAAAATACTGTCAAAGCAACCCATTTAGTCATTTTATGTCTTCAACTCCTGTAAACAGAAAGCTCTGTGCAGCTACAAATAAATCATAGTGACAAGCAAGTATTCAACATGGAAGAGCCAATATGCAAAAGCAGATATACAAAAATAAAAATTTAAAAAAAAATCAAATCAGCATTGCCAGCCTATGCACTGTTCTTTTTATAATTCTGCCTCCTTCATGCATAGTCAGATGTTGAGCTCTGCCCCAAAGTAACAAATATTTGACTGTCAAAATACTATGGCCAAATACACATGTATATTAATATGACCTGCCTTTAGAGATTTACCAAAGTATTTATATTATGCTTTATTTTTAGTTAATTATGCTCTGGCCAAATATTTTACTCTGGAAAGCTCTGCAGTTGATAAAGAGTATTTAGCCCTATTCGCTTTCATATTAGGTCTACTCCAAAACACAGTTGAGACTTCCAAATATGATTCCAAAAGTAAGTATAACCTGGACACTGTAATCAGGTAAGAGATGCAAACTTGTAACATGAAAGTTCTTGGCTGATAACATCCACCAGTTTAAACCAGTGAAAGATCAAAGAATGTAAACATAAGAAATGCACACAAATGTGATACAGCTTTCTGTTGCTGATGTTTGAGACAAACTAGGGAGCTGTTTTACTGAGTGCATCCATGACTCTTTCACACCTGGTATGCATTACTTCCATACTGCTAAAGATACTGTAAATAAAGTTCTCCTTGATGCATGAACAAGTTGTGTTGTGTCACAAGGTTAGTCACCACATCAATGTAAGAGGAGCTGAAGTCTAAGTAGGATTGTTAGGGTCATGTCTTTCTTGTGTCAGATATAATGTTGGAGTCAATTGTTAGGCTCAATTTATTTTACAAACACAAATAATTAATTAAAAATTATTATTTTACAACGACATAATTGTGCCTCTGGTACAAGCCTTAATTAAAGAATTCCTAAACAAGATAAAAGATGAACAGGTGCACAAAAATAAGCTATAGTGTGTAACAGGATTTGCTCACTTCCTACTACCAGCTGACTTCCTTATCCTACTATTTTTTTTTTTGTAGCAATACAGGTCTTTTACAGCTGGCGTATATGTTGTAGAACTTAGTTGTATGTTAACGTCGACTCAAACCTAAAAGCCTGTCCACACCAAATAACAAAGTTAGTTATTCAGAGAAAAAACGAGTCCACGTCCTTAACACAGTAAGCTAGCTGTCGTTAGCCTGCTGAGTATCCAAAGGCTGACGTACGAGTTTAATGTGCACAAACTGTCAAGTGTCAGGAAATGCCTGGCTTCATATTGTTACTAAGCTCTAAACCAACAAGTCGAGTAACCCTATAATACTTTGCTAAAAAATACACCTAACAAAAGTCAGCCAATAACGCGCTAACGCCAGGATAAATCACCGTTTGTATTATGACGGAAAGGGCATATTTTAAGTCGACAATACAAAGGTAGCTTAACCTTGGCTGACATTATTTTGTTGAATGAAGGTTTACATCCACCGAATTAGACACAATTATCGAACTTTTAACACAGGCCATTTCAGACTGGAATGACACCTGAACCTGATCGCCGATTGATCAAGACATGATGCAGTTCAGGCCTTCTTCAAGCATTCGGATTACCAAGCTAGCGAGTCCACACTGGCATTAGCTAGCTACCTGACCACTCGTTTACTTTCTAAATACCTTATTCGTATACAACCTGAAATAAAGAGCAAACGGCAAGTACAATAACCCACTGAAAAGATATCAACATGGATTTTGCAAGGTGTGTTGTCACAATACTTAAAGTGAACATCCATACAATACAAATGTCTCCAAGGCTTCACATCCCTAGCCCAGCAGGTAGTTAGCAAGGCTACAGCTGTAAGGCTATGCTAACCATGCAAGCTAAGTGAGCTAGCCGCTGACAGGCACAACCCCGGTCCACTAAGGGCTGCGACTTCCTATGCAGCGCCACGGACAGAGTTGTCAGCGTATATATAAATTAACGACTCGTAACTACTCGCACGCCATGCCCATTTCAAGTGTTTCTACCGACATATTATTGTTACAATATACTCACTAGCCGTAATGATGCCAGAAAATAGCTGGAATCGTCTCTATTAGCAATGGAGGGAGGAACACACTAGACATGCAAAATGGTGGCTTACTCCAGCCTCAGCACATCTACCGCAGGCGGAGGGTTACACTGACATATCCCAGAGGTTTGTGAAAGGAGCGCGGACTGGCTCCTACGAGCTGAAGTTTGACATCAGCGCACAGTAACGTTAGCTTGTACTGGAGGACTCCTTCACTGTGTGTACCTCTCCTACCGACTCCCACCTGATATGCCACTGGTCACTGGAAGACATGGGTAATTGGCGAATTACGTTTTGATCACGATAAGAGAGGTGGCGCTTTTATTCTCTGGTTAATCCGGGTTATCATTCGCTAGGTGCTTTCTAGCTAGTTAGCCACTTCTTT
Source organism: Ostorhinchus cyanosoma (assembly GCA_029814465.1). Lineage (NCBI taxonomy): Eukaryota > Metazoa > Chordata > Actinopteri > Kurtiformes > Apogonidae > Ostorhinchus > Ostorhinchus cyanosoma. Next base: position 36,328 of record JAPTYQ010113908.1, read on the forward strand.
TTCATCGTTCTTGCTTTGACTATAAAGGGCTAACGAGAGGTTTGTTAACGTTAGCAGCTAGCTAACAGTGACGCTCTCTAATTGAAAGAATTATGCATTTTTAACATTATACACATGCGGGTTTAAAATATCTAGCATATCAAATGCGGTTTTGTTAAATTCAATTCAACGACGGGATGAGATTATTTTGTTGAGATGGCATATTTTCTCTTAACCTAGCGGATGAATACAATTTTACCCTATCGATGTCGTGCTGCGGTCCGTTTACTCGTGGCAGTCAGTGATGACGACTACCATGTAATGCTATGACATTAGCGGTTCAGAGCGTTACAGCGCCACTTAGAGGTGTCATTGAGGTAGGCAATCAATTAATATGTTGGGACTAAATTAATTGTTTATTTAAGATTAGAAACAGGAGTTGTTCATATTAAGTCTGTGTTTATACTGTAATTTAGCGGTTTACAAAACATGCCTAGCTTTGGTTGTTATTAAGGCGTTTATAGTGATTGAAACATGTTTCAGGTTGATATGTAGTCCATTTGGGATATTTATATTTGCTTATTTTTGGAGATAACAGATCATTTGTCTTTTAAGTTATTATCTTAGGTTTTTTCTTTTAATGTGGCCTCTGATTCTTTTTTTTTCAGACTTTTGAAAAGAAGTACTGGGTTTTCTTAACCTCAAACTTTCATCAGAGTATATGACTCAATCAACATCAATATTCACATATATTTGTATGTAATATGTATCTATACATATTGACCTATCAGCATAGAGCCTTATTGGCGTGATAAATAACACTCATCAATAGTCATTCATCAGTTTCACTTACAAGACACAATTACAGCCTCTGAAACTACAATGATGCCAAGCCAAGTAGACTCAGAATACATTTTTCAATAGAAGTGAGAAGACATTAATTTATGTGCACTCAGAATTGAATACTCTTGAAAAATGTTGCAGCATCTTTCCAGTTTATTGGGTTATCCATTTTATGTGTTGGCAGCATTTTTCACGTTAATTATGCAAATTTTTTTTTGTAATCTGGGTCAACTGGCCAGTAAAAACAAGTCTTTCTTAGAGGGCTAAATCCAATATACAATATAAATTCAAACTTCTCCATACAAC
>JAPTYQ010113912.1:0-13375 GCA_029814465.1 Ostorhinchus cyanosoma
CGCACAGCAGAGGACTGCATGTATTAGTGCTCTTTTCAAGAAACTATGTCTTGTCAAAGTTCACGGTGAAATCGGTCCCTTATGTTCTAAAAGTGAATTTGTTATGGTTGAACCCGTGCACTGTGTGAGAGCGCAGTGCTCTCCCATCAACATGGTGGTCCAATAAGACAAAATAACAACAAATATGTGGTTTGAATGTTTATTATGAAGTACAGGCAGAGTGACATGAATCTTGCAAAATGTACATTGATTCAAGGTGTTCAACGTGAACCGTCTCCCACAAATCCGGTAAGGAATAACTGCACTCCTCTAAGTGTGCTGCGGCTCCGCAAAGAACTCCACAAACCCGACCTGGACCAAGTAGAGAGAATATGTTAGAAAGGTGCAAGAGGAGTGAAATTGCTCAGCCATCACTACTGACCCAGGAGTTGTTCTTGAGCAACCAGTCCTTCTGCTCTGTCAGCAGGTATGTGGAGATCTCTTCTCCCACAGACTCCACAAATTCGACTCTCCCCTCGTCCTTCTTGTGGTCTCGACACATTACGAGCCCGAAGATCACCAAGCTGGCAATACGGCCCCAGTTAGTGATTCCGTCTTCGAAGACGGAACGAGCTACTCCATTCACGCATCTCACCTGGTCTCCTCCGTAATATATCCAAAGTTTCTCCATCATACCTTTGGATGTTTAGAAAAATCAGTTTATGTTGTATGCTGACATTTGTGTGTTCATTCTCCTTCATTCAGTACCTACCACGGAGTTCATTTCCAAACTTTGCCAATACATCACAGGAGATTCTTTTCATTGTTGACAGAGCTTCGTTCCCCCCGCTGTTATTAGATATCAAAAGTTCTGTAGACTCTCCAAAAAAATGTTTTATGAGTTGCCTAGTCTCCTTGTTCAGAGCCTCATCTGTGCATCTCGAGACCTGATCTCTCGAGACTTGGTAACTCGAGATGCTTCTCCTGTCAATGATACTCATTGTGAGTTACGTAGCCCTAAGGTGTCTTGGATTTGTTTCGATCGGTACGGGTGGATGACTTCACCTCAACTGAGAGTTAGCAATTAGTAAAAGACTGTAAACCAGGAAACGAAATTCTCACTTAAATGTGGATATGAAAATCCAACCAACCACACAGGGTTCTGTGATTTCTGAATCCAACCACACAGGAGTTTCTCTGAGCAAAGTTTTTCTGAGCCACGGTGGTACTTTTGGAACATTGGCCATTCTCGAGTGGCTCAGAAAACCCTGTTCAGATTCTCAGTTCCTCCGATCCTAAATTTGTCCAGAAACCCCTATCTGTTTCAAGTCCCAGAATTGCATTCTCAATAAACCTTGCAATAAGAAATCTGAATGTGAAAGTTTGTGTTTTTTTGTTTCATTGTAAGCAGTTTTGGCTTGCACTTGTAAGTACCACTGCCATTGGGGGTGACTGTACTTCAAGAACAGATCTCAAATAAAGAGTAAAGGTGAGACATGAATGAATGATCAGCGAGATAATGCTTTATTGACAACCCCTCACACGCAAAAACAAAAAAAAAATATAATTCAGAAAACAGAAAATTTCATGACTGTTTTTCGTTACACACTCTTCGATGTGAAATGGACAGCAAGAGTCACGGTATACAAGTACAAGCTGAAAAAGTCAGAGAACTTATCAACAGTGGGGCTTCACAGTGTGATCCTTTCATGCTCTCACTCCTCGAGCTAGGTCCCCTGGTATGCTGCATGTATCTGTGGCAAAATCCTTTGGGTGTAGACAGAGCACCACCGCTGCCCTTCGGCTGGCTATGGAGACGGAGGTCATCACTCGCATCCTCCGAAACTTCACCTGATTGCAGTTGTATCAAAATAAAAAACTATTTGGATGTGGATTCATCACTGAAAAAGCGAAGGTTGGAACAGGCTGAGCTTACGCTTCCTCTGTTTCTACTATACGTTCGAGTCTAGAACTCGTTTGAAACCAAGTTCTTCCAGGACGCAGCACCCGCTTCCCTGTTTGGGCTTCATGTAGAGCTTTGCGCATTTGCATCCTGATGAGCTCCATGGATGAAGACAAACCATTGTCGTCCCCTAGCTGAAAGGTTACATAGAGAGAGAAGGGATACCCTTCAGTGCACATGAGATGAGCTGAGCGCTTCCTGGGACTCATTATTTACTGGACCGGGTGAACAGTCTCTCCTCGGCAACGGGGTCCGTTGAGCTCACGCTGTTACTCACTTGTAGTCTTCTTGCATTACGAAATTGCCGTGTGTTTCCTTATATAGAGTTTTGTTGGGTGTTTTGCCCCCCCCCAAAAAAAAACAAAAAAAACATAGACGCGTGAGCGATGCCCGCTACACGTTCATCATCTCTGTGCAGAAAAAGGACCCGAGATGACTCGTTTGGCCAGTGTAACGAGAGTTCCCATATGACCATGATAGTAAACTTGAAACGTGAAATCCTGGAACTCAACAGGTTGTTGGATTTGGAGCGCAAACAGTTGACCAAGACCCTCCGTGAGAGAGCGGTACCAAATGCCGCTTGTGTGAAATGGGAAGGGGACCGCGAGGTGGACGAAGGACAGGGGCGAGATGCGCTCGCGGTAAACGAGAACCACACCAACGCTCTTTATGAACTCGAGTTGTGTAAAAAGGACTTGGAGGATACAAGAGAGGCCCTACGGGAAGCCTGCGAGGAGCGTGAAGCCTTGAGGGTTACGCTTTCAGAGAGCCAACGGACTACCGTGGATTTGGAGGAGGGAAAGGAAAGCGGAGCGCGCACTGAAGACAATTCGCATCCTCACTTGGACTGGGTAGGGAGACATTATCTCGCTGTGTCCCTACCAGAGGACCGTATGTTCAAACCCGGTCAATCCGTTACCCCGGTCGGGGTGTTACAGAAGCTATTTGAAATGAGGGTAGGTGATAGACAGGCGCAGGCATTCAGTCTGCTATTAGAGAACGTAAACATCATACTGTCTCTGCGTGAGCCCGAGTGGTACGCGAAACATTTTGCCTTCAGGAGGGCCTACGTGCGTGGCGATAAGTACAGAGTTACAGACAGAGTGGACACAGAGGACTTTGCGTGGCTTTTGTTCGAGTACGGCGCGCACACTCCGCTGATCGAAGTGCTTGTGGGGCTCCAGAGCATACTGAACAACTCGGGAAAGGGAGGAGTGACAAACACGGCTCTGTACACCAGTAAAATTGCGTACAGCTCATACGCCGCGCTGTTCAGAGAAATTGTGTCTGGGGGCTATGAGAGGTTCGCACTCGTACGCGACAGAGCTCAGAGAGTAAGGGAAGCGAGCGGAGTCATACGCGTGCCTCTCACAGCGGGCTTGACGGCGAGTCAGAGCAGTGAGTGTCAACAAGGAGGATCCTGCTGTGTCAAGAGCAGAGTCTTGCGCTCCGTACTAGAAGGAATCGAGTCCCCTCCGTCTCATGTCAGCAGTGCGTGGGCGAGTACGGAGGAAGAAAGCCAAAAGGACCCTCTTCGCTTGGGACGGTCCATCGAAGAGTTGATGAACCGCGCAGGTCCCCGAAGTCAGGGTAAAGTGAGAGCATCCTCTATTCATCGGAGAGATCGGGATAGGGCGGAGATGTCCAGTGTCTTACCTGGGCAGCCCATTGAAAAAAGGGTGCTTTTCGAGTCACCTTGGGCAAACGGTCTATCGGACGTGCAGCGCGCTTGAGTGTCAAGCAAAAGCTGAGTGGAGAGGCTGTAGAGAGGGGTACGAGAGACAGAGGGAGAAGATACCTGACGATTTTTTAATTTGTTTAATTTTTTGGGGAAAACTCGGTCAAATCATATCACGGACATGAGCGGGTGCTCCGAGCAGGGACACGGGCTGTCGAAAGGGATGTCCCAGAGCAAGAGGTCGCGTCTGGAAGAGACAAAACCGGGAATGAAAGCGATGCTGGCTATGTCCAGATACTGTCAGGAACAATGGGTGAGGAACATGGTGAAGCTGCACATGTCTCGAGGCGAGTGTATGAAACTGGCTCTTCTGAGTGGAGACGCAGGGTGCGGAAAGTCATATGCTGTATCGCTGCTGGAAAAGAAGTTTAAGAGCATGAACGTGAGCGTGGTTGTGAGCGCCATGACCAACAAGGCAGCGGGGACTCTGATGGAGGTGTGCTCTCTGGACCGTGTGTACACATTCCACAAAATGATGGGGCTCAAACAAGAGCTGTTGGACGACAAACTGTCTATCGAAGAATTTGTGCGATTGTACAATCGAGTACATTGTAACGCGATCTCTCTTTTCAACAGCTTGCGCGAGTCCGAATCCGATTTTGCCGGCGGAGGGAACTCACGACATTCTTGCATGCGGATGAGGCCCGAGTCCTGTGCGGTGTGCAGCAAAATGTTTGAACAGATGAGGTTGTCCAAGAAATTTGTGGATGTGGAACCTCCGCCGTTCGTGGGTTCAAACGTACTGATCATAGACGAGTACGGGCTGATGAACGTCAGGCTGTTTGAGAGGATGTTGCGCTGCCTAGCGCTCTTCTACGGATCGGAGAAGGGTCCTCTGATAATCTTCTCGGGGAGCGTATCCCAACTGCAGCCTGTGGGGTCCAGTGTGCGCATTTGGGAGACTGAGGGCTTCGAAGGGCTCCTGTCTTCTTCCACTCCGCTCTTTGTCAACAGGCGGCAGTTCAAGGACCCGGGTTACGCAGAGGCCTTGACGTACCTTCAGTTCAACACGGTCACGGAGGAGTCGCAGCGCATTTTCCAGAGCCAAGTGTCTGTCAGCGAGCTCCACGTTATGGACCCGTACTGTGAACCCGAGAAGCTGCGTGTATTCCACCAGGACCAACAGCAGATTACGTACACTGCGGCGTACATGAAGAAGGTGGAACATGAGGCTCACATGGGGGAAAAATTTCTCAGCGTGACTCGGAACCGCTTCTCTCGCAAAGGACCCGCGGCTTGGTACGAGGTGCTGAAGCAGGCCGCACAGACACTACCCAAGCTCTTTTCCATACCCAAGTATTGCAAAGGAGTCCGCTCGAAGGAAAGGGATTATCTGGCACTGGACAAGCTCTGGGTCGGTTGTAAGGTGCGAATGATCTGGCACATGGATGTAAACGGTATAGTCGCTTCCAACAACGCGTTGCACCCGTGTTTGGTTAACCCGTGGTGCAAGCAAAGCGGAAAGTCCGCTGTAGATACGGAAGGTGTGGTGCGACGTATCGTGTACAATCCCAGGAGCCAGTTCAATGAGTTCTACGTCGAGGGCACGCAGACGGGAACCCGGTACAAAGTTTCTCCTTCCCAATGGAACTGCGTCGACTGGACGGTGACGACGCACCCGCTGGCATGTCTGTTGGCCATGAACACGTATGACTGCCAAGGCTGCACCGTAACAGGGAAAGTGCTCTATCACCCCCCCAGAAATTTCTCCATGTCACCGATAAAGCCGTCGGTGTACGTTGTGCTCAGTAGAGTGGTGATGAGGGAGAATTTACAAATGACAAACTGTAACTTTGCGGACAGGGTCGGAACCGTTCAGTTCTACGATGACAGACTCGTGTCTTACCGCAAAAGGGTGGAGATGAACTATTCCGCTTGACCTGAGCCCAGCGAGTGTGTGTACGCTGAGCTCACCAATGACCTGAAACAATTTTGTCGAGGAACCCGATTGTCCACAGGATGTGTTAAAACAAAGAAAGAAAATAAACTATTATTCGTTTTCCTAAGTCCGGAGGAGCTGAGCGTTCACTACCTGCGCTCGTTCCTTATTCACTCCGTACCTCTGCATCCTGCATACATAATGTCCGAGTACGTCTACAGAAACTACTGGTGGAGTGGTGACACAAAGGATCACTGGTTTGAGATCGTGTCCTTCACGGCTCTTTTGGTTACCGTTTGTGGGCTAGTGTTGATTGTTCACAGGATCTGGAGCGCACGCTCCTCGGCTCATATTTACAAACCACGCTCCAATCTACATTACCAGCCTGTTCCTGTTATCTACCCGTTTGAAACCCTACCGGAGAGCGATCTATTCCGCAAAGAAACCGGGCACGATGTCCCCGAGCAGTTCGAAGAAGAACGTCTTCTCCTGCAACCTCTGAGCATCTGATCCTCTTTCTCACACTCCTCGTCAACTTCGGTAGAAACTGAGAAAGGTTGCAGCTGTGTCCCATGAAAGGTCCGCTGAGCCTGACAGACGAGGACCCGGAAACCCTGGAACCTGGACTGTAACCCAAACGCACACCGCTGTGGTGCCATGATTTGTATACCTGTGCATCTTGAAATAAAAAATGTGTGTTGTACAATTAAAAATGGGTTTGGTTGTCTTTCTAATCCTGGTAGTATCCACATATCCACACACAAAAAAAACTCATACAAGGGGACTCTTTTGGGCACATTTATTCAATCTTATGTACAAAGGTAACATAAAAATCCTGGTATTCCACACACAATAGGGAACTGGTGCACAATAATAAAATTTTATTCAATCTCGCAAACACATCAATGTACAAAGGTAACATGTTTTCTACAACATTTTATATCTTCTCCTTCCATGTACAACTGTCTGTCCTCCTCCTCCTCCGCTACCTCCTCCGAAGAAAAACATGTATCCGATACCCACGGAGAGCGCGGTGCACCATCCCATGAGTACGGCTATAGAGGTCCACAGGGCAAAGTCGCTAGCAAACCCCGAAAGCCACCCTCCGAATGTGACTCTAGAGGCAGTCATCTCTTCGTATCGTTTATCGAACTCTTCTAGGCTTCTCGTAATGTTGTCTAAGTCCTCTTGCACGTGAATAAGGTTTACGCTGGTGTTTATGGCCTCCAGCAGCTTCGTTTCAGGTATTTCCGGGAGACCGTTTTTCAGCAGATCCGCGAAGGACACTGGTCCGTCCGATATGTGCGGTCTGGAGAAGGGCTTGAGCGGAGGAGATTCAATGTCCACCGCTACCAAGCCTTCCATCCAAGTGAATTTCTTATCCTTGTAGCAAATCCCCCGGTGACAAGGGGAGCACACAGTCTTGCACTCATCGGGATCCTCCACGCATCTGAGATACCTCAAGTGAAGCTCCGGCTTGTGACAGTACTTGCCATGACATTCGGAAGGTCGGTAGTACTTCCCGTCTATCAGCCACACTTTGTAGTCTGGCCAGCAAGGGACTCCGTCCGTGCTCATCTTGGGCATAGGTATGATCCCACGGACCACGGTCTTCTCGACAGTGCCCGGGACGGAATGCACTATGAAAATCTTTCTGTCTTTGTAAAGGGCCGTGCCGATGGTCGGGAACTCGGTGAGACCGGGATGCTCCTGCATGACCGCGAGACCGCTGGGACAGCTCCCTGAACGTTTTGAGGCTATCTGCCTCAGGCAGTTTTCCACTCCTCTGGCCATGAATTTGGTGTACATGGCGGCCTGCATCATCTGATGGGTTACGCTTTGCATCTGAGCGTACCACATTTGGTAGCTGGTCAAGACCGAGAACTTTACGTTGGTGTCTCGCAGAGCAGCTTCTGTGTTCCTCATCATTGCATCCCTCATCATGGCGAAATTACCGTTGATGATATCATTGTTCTTCTGTATCTTCTCCTCCTGTTCATCGATCCTTCCGTTGACCAGGGCTATGTTGGTGTTGAGTTTGTTACTGACCTCGACCATTCGGTTCGACACGGAGACGAACGAGTTCTTGAGGGAGTCCATCTGCTCCTCCAACGCGTCCACTCTACGGGAAACGTGCCACGCAAGCCCCAACGCCGCACTTCCCATTATCATCCCGAGAAACCTTTTGCGTCTCGATCCGCGGACTCCTTCGTACCCCTGCGCTTTCTGCAGCTCAAGGAACGGGGGCATATTTTCGGGCACTTCGTACATCTTAGACTTCCTCTCCTGCAAGGCCAATTGTTCGAGACCTTCCCTCATCAGCTCCCCGGCCCTGCGAGCGTCGTTGACGATCTCGTGAGCCGTGTTGCAGAGCCTGCCGTAGTCCTTCCTGCAACTGTTGTCTCCTCCACATATGGCGATCAGACAGGGCCGCAGTGCGCTCATGTCGTAATTGACGCAGCTCATGTTGAGGTTGATGTAGTCTATGCCCGGGGTGAAGTTCGAGACAAAGTAAAGCACGTCGACCGGTTTCACTATCACTCCGAATTCCAATTCGATCATTGGTTTGTCGATCGCGTAGCCGTCGTCCACGGACACCACGTTCATGCTGTGTGCGGTCTCCCCGGTGTTCAGAGTCGCGCACACCTTGTTCACAGGCGGCACGTACTCCACAACTAGTTCCGTGTCCAGTATTCCCACCATGTAGTGATTGCTGTCTGTCGTGGGTATTAGGGTGTTGATGTTGATAGCCAGCTGAGGAGGCTTCATGGAGACCCGGGCCTTTCTGCTGGGCTCTCCCGGGGTACACGACTCAAGCTTATACAGATCGGCCACAAAGATTTTATCGTAGCTGGTACTGTAAAGCTCCTTGTAGGGCTCCTTGAATAAACCCAGTGCTCCGTGAGCGGCCACGAGCCCGGGGCACACGATCGTGTTACTCAAGCCTATGTTGTACTGTGGGTCCAGACAGTTCTTTGAGCCTGAGGCGGGGTCCTTGTATTGGGTTTCGGGAATCTTTACAACTATGTCGTCCAGATCAAGGACCCTGCGGTGGCTACCTGAGGATGAGGGTGAGGACATGCTGCGACGAAAGCGCAGGTACCCTGCACCGGGTGCTGGCCCATGCTTAGCCGTCACTGGATCCGTGGATATGCCCGCTGCTATTCGTTGCCTCTTCCAGTCCCTCAACCTGTGCACAGCTGATGTTATACCCAGTATCGCCGGGGTGTTAGATCGAACTCCTCGTCTGAAGTCCGAATCCACGGGGGCTACGACAAACTGGTTGATACCAAACGCAACCGCCACCAATTCGGGGAACCGTTTGAGTGTCTCAAAGGACGTTGAGGTAACGGTGACGTTCACCATCATGTCCCGAGCCCACACGGTGATGCTGGAGCCGGAGCAACACTTAGTGTTGAGGTCCTCCTCGCACTTCAACATCGTGTTGGTTTCCATGTCGGCCAAGGAGAGTTCGCCCGTGATCTCAGCGTTCCGCGTCCCTGCGTTGTGATCCCCTTTGCTAGACTCGAGCGGGCTAATCTTAATACCCCCCGTGAGAGACAGGGTGAAGATTACTTTGTTTGCTCTGACTCCTCGCCTCAAGAGAGTTAAGAGGTATGATACCACCCCATATGAAGAGTTCCCTGCTCCCCCTTGTACCCACATGTTCTGACAGCAACCGTATCGACTCATGTCGACTACGCCTAGAGGTGTAACGAAGGCATCGAATGCGTTCCCCACTCGCGAAAAGTCTATGCTGTTCAGGAGCTCCAGAGATCTGGGCAGCCTCAGGAAGAGTTTCTGTACCTGCAGTCTGGTCAGAGCCGAGGCGAGATCGACTGCAACCTTGGAAAAATTTGCTTTGCTCAACTTGGAGCGAGGACACGCGGACGCGCCCCAGTCAGTTGCGTCCAGCATGATACCAGTCGAATACGTGGACACTCTCGCTTTGGAGAGCGTATTGGCCATGGTGAGCACGAACGTGGAAAGATCGAAGCGCTCGGATTCGTTCGGAACAAGGCACTCGTCGAAGGACACCTTCATGATTACGTGACCCACTTCAGCCACCTTGTAGAAAGTGGGTACGTCGAGTTCGAGCAGCAGTCGATCTTCACCGTACACGGCTCTCTCCACAGAGAGGAGGGTCGCGTCGCAGGAGGACGGTGCAATGAATTCTCTGATCTCCACCGGTGTGGGAATGTAGTCCGGGGACCGGTCCCTTAGGCTCGTAGCACTTGACACCTCGCAGATGGCGATGGGGGCCGAGGCGGTGGCATCCGCGTTGGTTATACCGGTCCTCTGGGCTCTATAGCCCACGCAGAACCTGTTTCCTTGGGAAGAGAAACAGTTTTCCCCCAGCTGCGCGTAGCATGCGCCGAGGGCCTCCGCGTCCCCCAGGCCCACGTATGAGAGCACGCAGGCGTAAGGAGAGTTCCGGAGAGTAAGTACGTCGTCCGTTTCGGGCCATTTTCTGCTTTCAATCGGTGCGTATAGCGTTCTCCTCAGGAACTTGAAAGCCGTGCACTGAGGATCGGGTCCACAATCGTTCGCTGGATCTTCCCCGAAGTAATAGTCTCTGTTGCGAGGAGCGGCGTACAGCAGAATTGATATCTTGTTCAAAGGCGTGCTTGCGACTACGCGGTCCGAACACTTGAACCCTCCAGGGACTTCAAGACAGGACGACCTGTCCAATTTTTTAACAAGACCCCCGAGCATCGAGCTTCCGTGTATCAATGTAGACGAACTGTCCGTTGGACCGGGTCTCCAATGTGCGTAGATCAGACCGGGGCAATAGTGGGTGCACGTGTCTCCCGTACGGTTTGTAAAGTTTCCCACGGCCAAAGCGAAGCCGCTGCGGGTCTGACCCTGACACCAGCCCGTTTGCCCATTGCACGTTCTGATGGTGATCCAAGCGTAGGGAGCGTAACCGTAAGGTCGGTCGAAGGAGGAACTCGTGAGCTGCACCAGCCACAGTAGTGAGATTAAGCACTTCATGTGTGGCAGTAGAGTGGCTTACACGGAGAGGGAGAAAGAAAATGGTCTCTAGTACATAGTTTTGGTAAAAGATTACAATGAGAGATTCCTCACAACAGGTACTCCTTTGTTTTCACCTGCGTGATTGTGTTTCATCAGAGCCTGACATGTGGCGGCAAGACCCATGAACTGTTTGACAGCATAGTCGTGAACTTTAGCCGCATCGAGGTCCGGGACAAAAAGCGTTCTTCCCATGTGCGTCGTAATGCGATGCATAACGCGAAGAGAAGCCGCGTTTGCCAGCGAGTACGATTTGCTGATCAAGTCCACCGACATGTTCTGTATTACCCCAATGACATTTTCGTCCCCTGTGGTGTGGGCCAAGTGAACGTTAACTTGTTCCTCTGTAAACCGAAGGTTGTAGGAGTTTAGGTAGCCCTTCACCTCGTGGGGCTTAAGCACTTTGATGGAGCCTAAAGTGTTCTCGTCCAATTGACGACACAAGGAGCAGTTCGCACCCTTGTTCGCGTACCGCACGTCCGCTATCGAGGGGTGCTCATGAGCCTTGAGGGTCATGTACAGCATAGGGTACTGTTTTCTAAGGAAACCGTCATCTTCGCACTCGGACTCCAGCGTTTCCTGGCGCTGCCTGGATTCGGGAAACATTCGGAAAATAGCGTCAGATGCCATGGCCAAAGAGTAGCCCAGATTCGATTGTGATTGGGAGCTTCCTCGCTCGTCTCCTGCAAGGTACACAGATCCGTGTTCGGACCCAACACGATTACTAACACCGAGTTTCGCTCGAGAGTCCTCTTGTCCTTTGCCTTCCTCGATTATGTTATTATTCCTCCTACGTTTGTGTACATGTTTGGTGTGCCCACTCCGTGATGGTGATGATGATGATGATGAGGGCCGCGAAGGGGAGCACAATCTCGGATAAGGACGAGAAACGGAGGAGCTGCGTTCGCTCATCCTGGGCCACCTGCGAAAGCGTAGATTTTCCCACAGTTGTAGCCGAAGTTATCGAGAGTGACAGATCCACGATCTGCGGAGGGCTTATCGCTTTGTGCCGAGGTTCACGCGGTGACCGCTGCGTATTCCGTACAGGATCTAAGCGTAACGTGGTTGTCGTGGTGGACAGCGCACATTGTAAATGGTGCGTAGGTGCAACAACCGTTGAGGAGAGCAAACTTTATCGAGCGAGAACTAGCGCTTACTTACTGGGGATTTTTCAACTCAAGTTAGGGGATGCGGACAAACTGTCCGAACTGATATCAGAGCTCACGCGAACGCAGCCGAACTGTGACTTCACCGGCACACCTCCCTACTGCACAGTGGAAAATGTAACACATATCTCTAGCTTAGCCCTGGACAAATTGATCGAGTTTGACGAGGAGTTTGTGTGGGGGGACAATCTGATCTTCAGCACCAAGGCGGACCGTTACGATCCAAGTTTTGCTGTGACAAGTAAAAGTACAATTTAACAAAAGATTTGGGTTGTTTTTTATGTTTCCACACGGTCAGAGAAAGGGAACGGATGCGATGTCCTCCAACTCGAACAGGGTGGGACCTGTGTTCTGCACTAAAGGCCAGCATGCGTTTGTGAAAATGTCGAAAGAGGACAACAAGAGAGCCGTGGTAAACACGGAAACCATGACTTTAGTCAACTACGTTGATGAACGCGGGTACCCAGAGGAGAGTCCTCTGCTTTCGGACCCGTCTCTGTTTGTGCCGATCTACTGCGACGAGTGCTACGGTACGGAAGAGGACGATTACGCTGAGGCGCTGACCAGATTCGCTTCGTGCGGGAGTGAGAGGTTCCTCGTAGGGATGTGTAGCGTGTTTGGCGTGGTGCAGGGCGAAGTGTACCCGGATTCAAGGAAAGAATTCATCGTGGGGAACGACCTATCTTACTCAGGAGCTTGTCACCCTCAACCCGGGAAGGCCGTGTTCTTACACAAAGTGAAGAAGGACATCGGTAGAGTCAAGTGTTACTGGCACGTGCACAGCAGGTCTCTCGACAAAACCTTCCTATACTGCTGCGTGGCGTGCGACGAGAACGAATACGCAAACATCGTAGTGCAGCCTGATGTGAGCATGGCTTTCAGCTTAGGAACGGTAGGAAGTAACGCAAGCGGACCTTTGACTGAGGAGTGCAGTCTGGTCCCCGTGCCCATGAGACCGGGTTGCTTTTGCACCCTGGTGACCGATAGGGATCTAGCCCAGACGATGAGTAGGATGGGCTTTTCCACTCTCAAGGACTCGCTCCTCAACGCGGGCCTCGATCTGGACCTCGAGCACACGGGTTCGTCTCCAAGTTCCGAGGGGCAGAGCGTAGACGAGGCAGTTGAGTCCCTGAGGGAAGCTGTGCTAAAGCAAGTCGCGGAGATGCACGCGCTTAAGGATGTCTTAGAAGCTATGAAGGTTCAAAATAGCATACTAACTCAGACACTGAAAAGCCCTCATGATCCCGAATCGGTATTTACGGTGCAAGGCGCTAAGGATTTCACTCGACGTACTGGAGTGAAAACTAAACTGTGCGCAGGGGTTGCTGATGCTAGGAACGACACAGCGAGAGACACCAGAGGAGGGGATTCTTGTGCACCTGAGCCCAAACAGATGGACGATGTGATGTCGAGTAACCAGATGGACGAGCTGATCAAGCTGTTGCAGCAGCAGCAGCAGCAACAGCAGCAACAGCAAAAGCAACACCTCTCTCAAGCACAACAACTACAAACTCTAGACAGTTTCATGCAACTGGCTCCAATTCTGCAACGTTTTACCCAGCATCTGTGGAGTCAGCAGCAGCAGCAGCAGCAGCAGCAGCAGCAGCAGCAGCAGC